>CAIGRN010119392.1:0-17699 GCA_903798345.1 Fraxinus anomala
TACTAACACCTTAAATAGCCTTGAGGCCATTGTTTGAGCTGGTAGAAGAATAATTCTTCATCACCTGATTGGGGATGGAGAGTAATTCCATGGACTAATTCGTATACTGAACAGCCTCCTTTACTGTGGTGTGTGATCCCATTCGTTTTAATTCAGTACTCCAAAAACTTGAGATGCTATGATCATAAGGTCTATTAGAGCACACTGTACCATATTGGTTAAGTGGGAATTTACATAATGATTTAAAAGGAAGCATAACCAATTACTGGAACGTTGAAGCCTTTGGTTGCCTTCCATTCTTTGTTTGTTGTGGGTACTACTTGGTGCAAATCATTCTTGGTCAGTTGGCTGGTTTACAAATCATGTTACTAAGCCTAGTTGTCTGACTCTGGTTATTTCATTTATTGTTAATTTGTTATGATCGACGGCTGTTATGTTTTCATGGTCCAGGACTCAGTGGGTGTTTCCTCACTTGACTGGGGGGAGAGCAATGGGGCAGGTATCTTATCATCCAGTGATGGCGAAGATAGTAATGGGGAAATCATATTACAGCCAATAACTGATGTTGATTTACCCACCTCTAAAGAGAAATTTCTTCCTGCTGATGACTCCATAACAGTGACGGCTCATTGGCTTGCAATGCTCGGGAGAGCACGGAAGAAAAACAAGTAAGATCACAATTAATTGTATGTTGATGACTTTTACTAACAACTTCTATTTTGGTTGTTTTCATGTTTTTAGAATAAAATGCTGCATCATTGGCGCGACAAACTTCTACTTATTCCCAACAATCATGTGTCTATGCTCTGATATGCTGTTCTGCCAATCTGTCTGTGCCTTATTCTGCTATGATACAAGAAGATAAGTCACAGTACAACAGAATGAAATATGGATGGATAGTATGTGAAATATATAATGGGGAACGTACCTCCTACAAAAAATTTCGACGAATTTGACAAAGAATCTCACCCCTTAATAAAAATTCAATCTAATGGTTTAGATTTATTTTCTTAAAAATGTGAAAAAATAAAAAAAATCAGAAATTGGCCCATCCCACCCCACCCCACCCCATCCCACCCCATCCCATCCCATCCCATCCAACTCCCAATACCCCTTACATCCATGGTAGTCACTGGTTATCTTGGTACTTTAATAATTAATCCTACCCCTGCATCCCTCAAGCTAACAGAAAGGGAAAAAATGCTGCATTGAAAAGGATGAATCTTGAAAGATGAGGAAAAAGGAAGAAATAGTAGTATCAAATTTTATTATGCACTAAAAGAAATTAACATTCCAATCTTAATCGAATTACTTGCTGATCACATATGCTTGGGGAAAGAATATCTGTCTCTCTTTTTTCTTTTTTCCTGTAGCCTCTGAGGATATAAAATATCATATATATTATGCGTGGAACTTTATGATCAAAAAGCATATATTGGTTGAGAATTTAGGGAAAATGGGATTTTTTTCTTTAGAAGACACCATTGACTGAGCTAAGAGAATGCTTTTCTGTATACTAACTTGGCTCTTTTCGAAACCCTCTTCTGGCAGGACTGTGTATGGGATTCTGAACAATGTCGGACTAATCACATTCTCGACATTGCATCTTTTCCTTGTGGATCAGTGTGCATGGCGAATTGTCAGATTGCCCTTGGCACCATTTTACTTGATGCGCGCCCTTTTATGATATCTGCAGTTGTAGTGTCTTGTGTAGGCTATATTTGTGTCCCATTATTTCATATTTTAAAGCTTCGATCAATAAGAAGGAATGAAGCACCCATTTGACACTCTTCTAAGAAAGGAACCCCTACGATGGGCAGATTGTATTTTGTACCCATTGGTGCACTTGTTGCAGAAGTTATTGTCGGTTTTTCGTCTGCAGAAATTTATGGAGTGGCAGCAGCAACTCTAGCATTTGTCGCTATCGGACTAGTTGATAATTTCTTGAGTCTCAAGGATAACAACAGTGGTCTATCTGGTTGGGTGAGAATTTTGTTGGAGGTGAAACTTCATTGATGACTTCCTTCCGAAACTTTCTGTGTTCTCTACTACTTAATCTAGAGCTAACAAATTTTTAAATTGAATTAATGTGAAGTTTTGGTGTTTCACAGGTAGCTGTTGGGTCATGGTTCTCCTGTTGGTTATACACAACAAATGTATCATCACATTACAGCATGTTTACCTTCTAGGATCAACGTTTTTCCAATGGTAACTCATTCTATAATGGCACGTTTCGAGAGGACGTCTGGAATCATTTTACTTGATCATCATGTCAACTTGCTGATACCTTCCCCAGAAGTAACAAGTTTTACCTTATTTAATGATTGTTGGTGACAATTCTAGATACAAGAGCTTGACATTCCCATAAAATTTACTGATGCAGTCATAACCACTTTTTTATTGGAAAGCCAATAAATTATTTGGAAATTATTCTGACACTGCAGTCACAGGGTCCATGGTATTGGCAAAGTTTGAGCATTTAAGTATAGGAACTGTTTCTAACCTGTTGCACTATTTGTCAGGTGTTACTGATACAAGTTTACCATGTAATGTTGTCATGGTTCTCACTGGTTTTTAGACGTTAGTCAAAAAATGAGAATTAACTCATTGCATTGATGATGGTTTTTGTTGCTTGTACGACATTGATACCTGAAAATTGAACAGCAGGGTTGTATGCTTTGCCATTTTCATGATCAATATTTAAGATGTCGTGGCATCTGAATGGTACTATAAGCTGGTGATATGTTTTTGTTCTTCTAGGTCAATTCATTAGTTCATATTGTGCTGTGGACTGGAAGAATTTTACATGGATAATCTCCAGAAAACTAGGTCTTAACCGGTGCATTACTCGTACTTTTTTTTTTCCCTATTCAGGAAAATGGTGGTTCCATTACCTGCCCTCTAGGCCTTGTTTGTCCAGGAAAATTTTACCCACTTTTGACGTCATTCTGTTTTGTTTCCATGGCAAATGGAGTTAACCTAACTGATGGTCTTGACGGATTGGCTGGTGGGACTGCTTCATTGGCATTTATTGGAATGTCAATTGCAGTGCTTCCAATATGTTCTGGTAGTATGCCAATGTTTACCTTTCAACTTTGATCACCTGGTTTTAGCATTTCATCTTTAAAATCAATTTTTGTGCTGGTACTGTGCACATTACACGGACATTTTCAAGATATTAATGATTATTACCAGCATTAGTCTTCAGATCCACTGTTGAGTACTAATTTGTGCGAACAAAAATCAGATATTGCTATATTTGGAGCATCAATGGCACTATGGAAGGAGCCTGTGTTGGTTTTCTTTTGCACAACCGGTATAAGGCATCTATATACATGGGTGACACAGGAGCCTTGGCTTTAGGCGCATCTCTTGCTGCAATGGGTTCTTGTACAGGAATGTTCTTTCTGGTGTTTATTTCATCTGGAATTTTTGTCATGGAAGTACTTTCAGTTATAATTTAGCTATTTTTATCCACAAGATATGTGATCATTGTCTGCCTCCGCAAAATATTTTATTCTCTGGAAGATTTGTTGGACATTTTGATGACATGTTATTTTTCTTTTATTCCACGTGCAAACACCATCATTTGTTGGATAGTATCTCACTTCTAATCGCCATTGTGTTTTTACTTTTTGTGCATGAATAGTTGATTTGCTGACAAGAATATTCGTTTAGGGCACCTGTTACTGTAGTTTGATTTGCTCCCAGAATAATTTTGCAATCAACATCTTTTTTCCAAACCATTATATAAAATGGCAATAAAATACTCTGCTTCTGACGACAAAGTTGTGTTTTAGGTATGCATCTTCAGAAACAACCAATTATTTTCGGAAAACTGGTTATCGATTCTTTCGGATGGCATCCTTCCATCGTCACCTTGAATTATATAGAATTAAAGAACCCGAAATAGTTGCTGCCGCGTATATTGCCACTGGAGTTTTGATCTTATGTGGGTCTCATTTCAGCATAACTAGCAGATGTGTTGTAGATGACCTCCGAAGTTGATGTAGCTTGGGTTTACTCCTCAGGCCTCTCTTCATTTGAGCATTCCTTTTTTTTATATTTAATTTCTCGTCGCCACCACCTCAGTTATCGTCTTTAAATAGATTCGTAACATAAAATCATGTAATTCATCCAAACGTTAGCCAATTTTGAACTTATGATAGCTGAACTGGAACTCATGCTCGTTGACATGTTCTAAATCATAGTCTTCCTCTTTGGTAACCTATCCAATTGTTCTGTTGTTTTCTACATAAGATTGCTATGTCTGTTGAATGAATACACTTGATGAGTTAGTTTAATTTGTACTGTGAAAATTGCTCTTAATTTAATCAAATGCAACAAAACATATTAAATGTCAATATTAATTATTTTAAAATTGTTTATGGAATCTAGATTAGGAGTTAGTTCTTCTAGAAGGAAGAAATTCGATCGAAGTATCTGACTTTTCTTCAAGAAATAGGATTAGTCAGTTTCATGTTCTCTATTGTAACTTAAAAACTTTACACTTATAACTAAATAATTCAATTTTGAATTAACAGTATGCTATTTGGTCAAAAATGAAATTAAGTTACTCGTTAAGAAAAGCAACTTTTTTACAAAAAAGTAAGAAAAAATAGTTTTACAAAACTTATTTGAAAATCATGAAGTGCTATATAAAGAATGAAAGCCGTATATATCAACTTTTGAACGTGACTTCCTTGTTATTTGAACAATCCAATTTTTCGACAGTATATGCAAGAATTTTCTACGCACATTACATCTTCTAGAATTTCCTCATTACACCTTCCTTCCGCCCCCACCGTCACATTACAACGCCGATGAACCAAGGGCTGGATCGGAGCCGTCAGAAAAAAAAAAAAAAGTGTAAAGGATGAATCCCAAGCTGATTTGGGACGTTTACCACTATTTATCTTAAATTTAACACAATCAATTGTGTGGTGATTGACTATAAGTACATTATAAGCCATAATACTATTCGTTTAATATTCACATTTCGTGAGGACAACTATTGTTTCTCTATATAAATAATTTATAAATTTGCCAAGCATTACTATTGGTCAATAGACGTTACTAAATATTTAAAAAGTTTCTTGACATAAGATTCCTTATATATGAAAACTTACGATTACAAGTTTTTCTCGTTTGAAAATATTGTATCCAATAATTTTTGTTCAAATTGTTTTCATTATCTCGGACTTAGCTTCCCCATTTTTTATCAAGACAAAGTTGTTGACGCTGAATATAAGAAACATGAAATCCTCATATGCTTGTCCTGTTCGAAACTATTTGAATCCTCCACCTCAATTCTTCAAATTTCCAGCTGGATTTCAACTTCCCCGTCGTGCACGTTTTAATTAGAATTTGGTTTAAAAGTAGGTTTTTAGTTTTACCAACTTTACCCGTCCTATCTATAGATCCGGCCTAGCAAAGAAGAGGGTGGTCCCTTTCTTCTCATCACAGTAGCCGCTACGGATTGCGGCTACTTCTCCTTGTGGTCACACTACTATCCTAGTTCGATGCAATAAGAACAATTGAGTCGAGATTTTTATTAATTTTTCAGAAGAAAGGAAAGATTCGTTTGACATGAATTTCAAAAGTCATATATATATTTTTTTCTTCCTGAAATAAAGTTTGAAAGCATGTTCAAAACTAACAATTGTCCCTCGTTTTCCACCACCTTCCTCCTTGCCAACCCAAAGACGCAATACTAGATTAGGCACTTAATTAGACACGTTACTTGTCTTTAAAATTCAGACACGCTGCCATCTATTTTGAACACTGCAAATCATCTGAATTCTGAAAATAATTTCAGATTTGGTCTCCTTTTTCGTCTTTTACCAAAGTTTCTACACATTCTACGACGCCGCAAGAATCAGATTCCATTTCCTTAGATTGAATTAGACCATCATCTCCATTTTGACCTCCTCCACTGTTATATATAACCCAAAATTCTTCACTAAAACGAAGCAAAAATGGAGTCTGTATGGTCCTTTATATCGCCATGCATTCCTTATCTTGTTCCATTTCTTGCTCTTATTCTTCTTCTTGAACAGATTTCTTACCTCAAGAAAAAGCAGTTTCTCCCAGGACCAAAACTGGTTTTTCCATTCATAGGCAACGCCATTTCCTTAGTAAAAAATCCGACCAAATTCTGGGACATGCAATCCTTGTATGCTAAGTCAACTCCCCTTGGCATCTCCGCAAACTACATCATCGGCCGCTACATTCTCTACATATACTCCGCCGATCTTTCCCACAAAATCTTCGCGAATGTCCGGCCTGACGCCTTTCATCTCGTCGGCCATCCCTTTGGGAAAAAACTCTTCGGTGAGCATAATTTAATCTATATGTTCGGACAAGAACACAAGGATTTACGTCGTCGTATAGCGCCCAATTTCACGCCAAGAGCCCTTAAAATGTATACGAATATCCAGCAGCGGATTATCCTCAATCACCTTAAATCCTGGTGCCAGAAAACTGGAAATGAATCACTTGGGTCTATTCCACTTCGTATCCTCTGCCGGGACATGAATTTGGAGACCTCCCAAACAGTTTTTGTCGGGCCTTACTTGAGCTCGGTGGCGCGTGAGCGGTTCAACATAGACTACAATTATTTCAATGTCGGGTTGATGAAGCTACCGATTGATTTACCGGGTTTTGCGTTTAGAAATGCGAGGCTTGCTGTAGAGAGATTGGTGGAGACACTTGCAGGTTGTGTTGAAGAAAGTGAGAAGAAAATGAAGAATGGTGAAGAACCCAGTTGTATGATTGATTTTTGGATGCAGGAACATTTAAGGGAATTAAGCGAAACAAGCAATAACCCATTTGAATTGACAGATAAAGAAATTGGAGGCCATTTATTTGATTTCTTGTTTGCATCACAAGATGCATCAACTTCATCTTTACTGTGGGCGGTGGCTTTCTTGGATTCACACCCTGAAGTTTTAGAGAGAGTGAAGGAAGAGGTGGCGCAATACTGGGTACCAGAATCCGACTCCGTGATAGCGGCAGAGCAGCTTAGGGAGATGAAGTACACAGAGGCGGTGGCGCGTGAGGTGGTGAGAATCCGAACTCCGGCGACTATGGTGCCACACATTGCTGGAGTGGATTTCCGGCTGACGGAGAATTATGTTATTCCCAAGGGGACTATTGTTTTTCCTTCGGTTTTTGACTCTTCTTTCCAAGGGTTCACTGAACCGGAGCGGTTCGATCCGGATAGGTTCATGGAGGAGAGGCAGGAAGACCGGGTCTATAAAAAGAACTTTCTAGCATTTGGAGCTGGGTCCCACCAATGTGTGGGCCAGAGGTACGCCATCAACCATTTGATGTTGTTTATTGCAATGTTTGCCACTTTGATTGATTTCAAAAGGGATAGAACTGACGGCTGTGATGAAATTGCTTATGTCCCTACGATTGTTCCTAAGGACGATTGCAGAATTTTTCTTTCACAGAGGTGTAGCCGATTTCCATCTTTTTGATGACGGAAATACCCTTTGTATCTAATTTTTTTTGTACGGTTGTATTTGAAATGGAGATTGATTTGTCAAGGGTGTATTAGTCAAGTAGAAAATTTGGTCAAATGGTTTGATTATTTGTTATTTCTTTTTTCATTTTTAGTTTTCGTCTTGTGTATATATGATCAAGTGGTCAAGATTCTTCCATGGAATAAGATTGGGTGGAAAATATTTGTCGGTTACGCGGCGTCTTGGTGGAATCGTTGTTTGATTATGCTTAAAATTACTTTTGACACCATACAATGTAATAAAACATTTGAATAAGTATTTAAAAAGACATATTTTGAATGTTATAAACGCGCTATTTTAATATTTTCTTCACACCATTTTACGTAATTGTTGTAGGTGTGGATTATCTTGGTTATTGTCTTCCTGACTATTTTGATAGTACGTAACATAACAAGACGTTTAAATAAGTACTTAAAAAATGCACTTCAATTTTCTGAACGTACTTTTTTATATGTTGGTTATTGTCTTGTTGGCACGTATTATATGGTCTCTTAAAGGTAACATCAACTGGAAATTTGTTTGGATTGCCTGTTTGAGCGTTGAACTTTTTGAATGATATTAGAATTGCATATCAACTTGGTAATAATGTATGCTTTGACTTATAAAACTTGTACTCATTCATTCTAACTTTTGCCAATATTTTTTTTTTTTCAATTTTGCTGGATTCATATTTTATTTTGATTGCCGACAGATGGGAGATTTACTTGTGTCGAAATAAGAAGGGACACAATTCAAAGAGGCAAATGTACAATCTAACCTCCCATCTTATGAAAATACAACTAAAGAAAAATGAGTCCTTACTATATACCTTGTGTTCGTGTGCTCGTTTCATGCTTCGTCCTACCATTCCTCCATTCATATGCTTTGTTGGTTCTCCGTAATTGTTCCAGCATCTCCCTTGAAGTCTGCTCCATCCCACACATGACGTATCTGTTTGGTATTCTTTCTTTTGTTCAATTGCAGTCTCATTCTTCTAAAAATACATTTTTTTTCTCTTATTTTTAACTATATTTTTTGATAAAATAATATTACACGCAAATTTAAAAATTTTCCTTATTTTTTAACCACATATTTTTCATCATATCACTATTTAAAATGTATTCTTGGAAGAATAATGTGCATCAAACAGAGTATAAATATTAGGTCATATATATATATATATATATATATATATATCTTATGTAAGATATGACTCAATATGACATCAATTTTGATAATGTAATCTTTCTTTATTAATTCTGTCTATTCTTTTCTGTTATCAAGTTTGTTTTTGAAACATCATAAGAAGATAATGCATTGATTTTATCAAACAATATTTAATTACAATTTGATTAATAAACTAATTTCTGAATTGGGGGGGGGGGGGCAATTTTTAACCTTTATTATAGGTAAGGAATGTTGTGGTGTTAGATGATTATGATTATAAAATGAGTAATTGATGGCAGTTTGAAACTTTTTGGACAGTTACAGTTGGAGAGTCAACTAATTATTCTGTGTCAAGTCTCTCTCTTTTTGATTGATGACCCTAGATCTGGACATTTGTTTTGCTCTCCACAAATAATTATTCAGCCCTATGCAGTCCACAATCATGCTGACGTGTATCTTGTTTAACATTTTTCTTTTTTTTACATTGTGCGGATGCACGATCGAACAATTTTTTTAAATAAAAAACTACTTTTCGTTCAGCATTTTTTTGAATTCTCACACAACGTCAAAAAAGATGTAAACCAAAAAATGTACACTTAGCATAATTCATACAGTCCAATGAAGAAATTTCGTTGATTAATAAAGTTGATAAGACAGAGAAAAATTAATGGGAAAAATAAGTAGATTTTTTAAAATTGATAATTCTAAATTTTACTTATAATTAAGTTCACTTGACGTAGAAAAGTAATCTTTTTGTCATAGTTAATGACGAGTAACTTAATTAGAAAGTTTTATGATTATTTTACTATTAGAATAAGTAATTTTTATAAATAAAATAAACTATTCAAAGATACAGGAAAACAATAATGTTACTTATAACATATATCTAAAAATAGGGATGGGTAAAAAAAAACCCATCAAATTCGATATTTGTGGGCCCGTCCGAACGGGGTGGTGATTACCCGGTTAATCGGGTATTTGGATCAGGGAAGGGGTGGGGAACTTCGCCCCGGGACGGGTATGGATAACAAGGGCTTCGCCCCATTTAATTTTTTTAAAGAATTCAATATTTTAAATGAAAAATTTCAAGAAATTTCATTACTTCTAATAGAATACGGCAACTAAGATTATATAAGGAATATAACAAATAATAAAGGCCTTAGTTTACCAAATATATTTGAATAATTTAACTTAAAAAAAAAAAAAATTGATAAAGATATTATTCTCTCTTTAATGAATGGAGACAATAAAATGAATTATAAAAAATAAAATAAAATAAAATAAAAATTAAACGGGGCAAGAATTCTGCCTCTCCTTAAACGGGGTAAAAAGGCAGGTACGGAGTGAGAAATTACCCAATGGGGCGGGGACAGAGAGATTGCTCTGACACTGATTCGTCCCGTTGCCATTTCTACCTAAATAGTCATGTTACAGTAACATTAATATTGACGGTGTGTGAAGTGATACACATTTTTGTCATTGATTTTAACAATACCTAAAACAATAAATGACACAAATTTTTACACCTCACATAATGTAAAAATTAATGTACACTTAGAATGTACGAATAACATAATCCATCTAAAAAATACTTGGTTAGATAAAAGAGCATGTGAAATTTGGTTAGATAAAAGAGCATGATTGATATATATATATATATATCAATCATAGCAAGTCAAAAATTATTATTAATGGTGGTTCCAACATATAGATGACATCTTTCATCAGTACAAGTAGCGTTACGGATCTACTAGGGTGATTCAGGACATGGCGTGTTAGCCAGGGGCAGACCCAGCACCTGGCCAGCCCCCGCGGCCGCCCGTGCTGGGTCCGTCGGAAGCTTCAGGTGACTCCGTCAATTCGCACTCCCCAACCGCCGGCGCCGGGAAGAAAAAAGAAGAAGAAGAACAGGCTGAAAAAAGAAAATTCCCCCCCTCTGTCCTTATTGTTTCATTTGGGTTGGGCCTTATTTAAAAAAATAAGGCCCAATTGAAAATTAAAAGTCCATTAGCCATCCATTTCATTTTGGTCCGGCAGAGGAGGAAGACGAACGCCAATAGGGTGCAAGGCGCAATTCCACATTTCCACTGTGATCTGACTTCTGAGTGCGGTCCTGTGGCTGTGGGCTATAGCTGTAAGCTTTAATGGAGTCACGGACGACGGAACGGTGGTGCAATAGCTGGAGGCTGGACTGGAGCTTCGTCTCGTCTGCGGTCTGCCGACTGCCGATCTGCGTAGTGTGTTCCGGTTCTGCCTGCGTGCGGACTGCGGGTGCCGTGCGGGCATGCGACTGCGGGTTGCGGGTTGCAGGCTGCCTGTTGGCTGTTGTACAGCAGTAAGGTATAACCCGTATTGGTGCATTACCAATTTCTGCCTGCCTGTTTCAGTATTATTAATTTCTGCCTGTTTGTTTGCTATGATTTTTTGGGTGCAGTAATGCAGTTGGTATTTCTATTTTTATTCTTATGACTTATAATTTTGAGATATGAGAATTTATGTGATATTATTGTCTTATGACTTATAATTTTGAATTGTGATTTGGAAATTTTGGGTTTTAAAAAATTAGGGATAACTGATAAGTGAAAAAAAATTAATGGTGAAGATGTTTGGCTCAATTAAATCATGTGTACATTATTTTTTAATCAATTTTAATTGAAAAATAAATTAGAGCATTTTGCTGATTATGGAGCGATTTTTTCAACCGAAACGAAAGTCCATACCTAGTTCTTCGTTCTCTAGTTGCAAATTTTAGTGCATTTATATATGTATCGAATTATATTTTCGGCTATTACGATCGTTGATTGTCAATGGTCGACAGTCATCGGTCAACGGTCATCGGACACCGGTCAACACTCGTGCTGAACAAAATTACTGGATTCGCCCCTGACCATTAACTTCCGCCCGGGCTGAGGTCTAATGCTGGGTCCGCCACTGGTGTTAGCTGTTGACAACCAAAAGGCTTGAAATCCGAACTAAAACAGGCCATTTTGATTCATTTTGTTTGGTTGACTATAATTGAAATTGGGGTAAGAGAGATTATCGGTCACCTAACTTTCGGTAAAGTTTATTTCAGTCCTATTGATAATTTGATCGCTGATTTCCTTTTCCATTAAAACACTTTGATATGTTAGTAGAATTACATTTCCATCTATATGGCACAATAATGAATATGTGGCACGTCATTTAATACGTTGAGTCGGGAAATGCTGTAGAGAGACAAATAAAAGAACAAATGAAAAAGAAAATTTCAAAACCATCCCTGCCAAGCACTCTATCCCACGACACTCCACAATGCACCATCTAATTCAATCATGTTGTGTGACTCGATGTCGAACCCTTGCAAGTCCCTCACTAGATTCAATTTTCAAGTCTCAAAAATCTTTGTGCAAAGAAAGAACTATCTTTCACGTCTCATTTGTCCCTATAAAGTTGTCTACATTAAAAAGTTTCAACAATTATACGAGTCAAGAGTACAAGTACTTTGACGCTTTCTTCTTGTAAGACACCCGGCCCGGTGAGTTCTACTTGTTACACCCTGATAATTTCCTTAGCACATCATAATTTTTTATCGAATCACTCACATCTCAACACTCAAAACCAAACTAGTTCCATAACTTTTCTTGATATTATTTGGTAAATTATCCAATCTTAGGAACGAGTAAAAAGAGAAAAATAGTGAGCGTGATGCTCTGAGTTGTGCCAAGAGGCACAAGAAAGAGGAAGAAAAATGAATCAAACAATATTAGGAAATTAGGTAATATCTATCCTATGTTGAAGCTCTTAAAATTTGAGTTTTAATATTGATTTCCAACTAAATACTACGTGTTTTATTTGACTAGTATATAGTAGCATGCGATGGATCGACAATGTGTTTTACACAAATATACAGGCTTTTAAATGCGTGAAATATTGATTTAATGAGCAGGTTTCAACTTAATATAATTTATATATGGCTTTTGCACTTGAAAAATCCTAAATTGAAGATTAAATAATCTAAAGGAAATGACTTTGAGCTAAAAGGACGAATTTGAAGAGCTATCGGGCATATTGGACTAGATTGAAAACTTCGGAAGAGTTGATTGGATGATTCTAGAAGTTTTAAAGACCAACTTGAACATTCTCAACACTCTAGAGGATCAAATTTGAAGAAAATAGAAATTGAAGGACCAAAGTGATAGAGTTTAGAAGATGAAGGTTCAATCCGAAGGCAATTGAGAGTGGTAGAACCTAATTAGGATGAACGGTAATGAGTAAAGCTATAATTTTATTGATACATCAAAACGTTGCGTATCCTCCAAGACCCAACTGCTTCATTAGATGCCATTACTGTCTCAACATTAGCAACATGCTACAATATTTACAATTAATCTAGTTGTAAAAAATTTGTTGACAAAATAAGTGGGGCAAGATCTAAGTCATTGATTTTTATTGATTTCAAAAACCGTTTCTGAAATGATTGAACTAAATGTTGCCGACACATAGTTTGTAAACCAAGTTTGTCGACCTACTTTGTACACGTAGCATGATTTAAGGGCATTCACATATCTCCAGAACCTTTACATATGAAAGAATTCGAAATTATGGTAAGCCAAAGAGTTGTTATTTTCAAGCTTTATTAACTGCAAAATCATCGATTTTGAATAAATTATTCGTTTTTATTTCTTGATTATAACATACACGTAAACATCTAAGTAACGATCTTGAATTCTTAAATTAAAGAAAAACATTATTTTTTTTCGAGTAATTCTTGTTCTGCATTCCAACAGTCACAACATATTCGATAAAATTGATGACAAAGCTTATGTGGGTATTGATATACAAATGAGACTTGGAAATTTGAAGGTTCTTACTTTACAATATGGAATTCAATTATTCATTTTTTTATTTTTTTTTGGAAATATAAACTAACTCATTAAATTAAAATGTCATCTCACACAAACTGTAACTGTGACACAAAAAGGAACATATTCGACCTAACTCTGAATAGTTGAAAAAGAAATAATAAATAACGCGAGATTATGGGCCACTTTATTTCGGACACTAAAAGCAGCTTGTGAACCATGCAACGGACGACAGTTTTGGGCTTTACATAGTACTGTAACAGAACAATACTGTAACATAAACTTTCCCTATTTTCACGTGTAACTGAAATCTTGAACATTGAACAAAATGGATGGAATTAATTCAAAATGCTGAACATGTGCAAATTCAAAATCAAACCGAACTTGGATAATACATTAATATCAACAATGGTCATATGGCGCATCATACTCCACGATGAGATAAATCTGCTTCGAGAAGAGTTTCAGCGAGCGCGATATATATTTCGGTATTTTCTTAATCCGTTTCCTAATTGACTGGAGTGGTGATTCTAAATTGCTCTTCATTCTGTACTACACTAACAATGAAATTACCACAAGCTGTCATATTTTTTCGTTTTTTGATTTGTTAGAACACGTGTGCTCCATATACATTGTATGAAAATAAGTCGACCTGGAAAAACCATTTTTCTATTCATACATTTTTGTTTGTGAAGAATAAATGGCGGGTGATTCTCATTTGACCATAATTTTTTTTTTTTGAATTCAATCTAATTATTGTTGGAATAATTGCTATTATTTATAGTGAATTAGAATAAATCTCCAATAGGTAGCACGACTCTTCAAATGAAAACGATGCATTTTAAAGAATTATTTCGAATGTATGTGATATTTTGATAAGGTACGATCTAGACCATCAATTTTGAAATGACGCCATCTAATTATTGAAATTAATTTAGCCATAAGATGTAACCCTTCGAAGAGACACATACAAATCTATAAATATGATCCTCCTAATTCAATTTTGTTCACTCCAAATCAATTCCTAATAATTGATTTCTATCTCTCTCTCTCTCTCTCTAAATTCTATCTAAATAATTTTCAAATTGCTTTTGAGTTCGACCTTCAATATTTTGTGTTAGATATATTCCTATCCAGAAGAGTATAGTTAAGCATTGGTTCGTCAGACAAAATTAATATTGTGCTGTATTAATTTTGGAAGAAACG
This sequence comes from Fraxinus anomala, assembly GCA_903798345.1. Taxonomy (NCBI): domain Eukaryota; kingdom Viridiplantae; phylum Streptophyta; class Magnoliopsida; order Lamiales; family Oleaceae; genus Fraxinus; species Fraxinus anomala. The sequence goes on from CAIGRN010119392.1 coordinate 14,723, forward strand.
TTGTATTTGGGAGACGGACGACCATTTGATCTTGTTAGCACCAATGCAACAGACGAAATTCGTCTTAAGGAGATTTACATTTGTATACATCGCTTCATTTCATCTCCTTTATAATTTTACATTTGAGTAAATCGTGATTTAGTCATTATTATGCATGTACATGGTTTCGGTGAATTGTTACTCTATTTATATTTGTATGCACGTATATTTTTATTAACAGAATATAATTTATGCACTAATTTATCCAACAATTATCACGAGTTGTTAGAGAAGAATAAGATGCCGTTTCTGAATGAAAAAAATGTGCTCCATAAAAATTACTGAAGAATTAAGATGTTGTTACTTGTTACAAGTGATGATCTGATTGCCTCTAGCTTCTACCAATTGTGATTAGCGCATATTTACAACTCGACAAGCATATCACCATCTTCATATATTTGATTACTGCAATTGTGGATAACTTGGTGTTGCAATCGGATATCACTTATCTGGACAAAGTGATCAAAGCATGATTGTCTGAACAATTCCTTCTATGATGCAGTCAGCTTGAGGTTCAACTTTGATATAACGTCGTGTTTGTAGAAAACATTGAGGCTTCCACCAAATTTATTCTCGGGAGATGTAGAATTAGGAATCCTCTTCAATATCCATTAAAAAAACAAAAAAGGTCAGTATAATGTCATTTGAAGGATGTGAAAACACACAGACGTGGGGAGCGTTACATAACCTAAGCACGTTACATATTTAATATGATATTTTTTTCCAAAAAGCGTGACATTTCAATTGTGTTATACCAAGGAGGCCATGACTTGCCAAGCAACATATGCAGGTGATAGGCAGCTACAGGTTGCTCAAGAATTCTACAAAAACTTGATATATTGATTTCAGAATTAGGACATGCACTTAAAGAAACTTCCAGTTAAGTGGCATTTCATACTATCATGTTATTTGTGGCATACACGATAGGTAGATGAAGCTGGAAGACTATGTGCATGAATGCTATAGAAATGACGTATTTATGAAATCCTACACTCTAGTTCTTTGTCCCACTGAGGGTCCTGAATTTCGGATAAACAAAGGTAAATTTTCTATGGCTCACCTTATAGAAAATAGCCAGGCATGCCAAAGAATTTCAAAAGAAGGGGACCTGATGAGCACCAAAAAAAATACCAAAAGAGGCAAGCAAAGGGTGGACACGAATTGCTGCAACTGTGATATATTTGGCATAAACAAGTGGACTTGTAAATAAAATCCCTAAGACAGCAAGAAGGGAGATGAAGCAAGCACCAGTAAAACCAAAAATAATGGCAGGAACAATTCCAAAAATTAGTGTCACTGTGGCAGGACGTGGGGATCTTTACATACCCTAAGCACCTTCGATATAAAATGTTGGGTTTTGATACCTAATGAATCTTGGGCTAGGATGTAAACGTCGGATTGAATTTTATAGGTGTTGGCCGATAAGTGAAATTGTTTCCAACAACCAAGTCCAAAGTGTTTACCCGAAAACAACATGGACCGTTTGAAGTAGTTTAAGAAATTAATATTACTCACGGTCCATGTATATTTACCTAATAGATGACTTTGAATCTTGACTCATTTAACCTTATTATTAGTCCGACTAAAGTCTAACCTACTCCTATATATTCGTTGCCTTTGCCCTAGCCGTGTGTGTGATTTGTGTGTGCATAGAGAGAAAAACGGCTGCCCTATAAGAGGAGAAAAACGCGTGCCTTGTTTGAGTGAAAATTCCGGTGACTTCCTCCTTTGTTTTTGGTCTCCTCTTTGTCCCTCTTTTATTGTTTTTCTCGTGCCTTTTTGGTTTACAAATCAACACCGTAATCTTGTCATTTGTCGGTAAGATTGAGAAACAACCTAAGTAAATATATTGGTTGTGGGTCGAAACCGTTTGGATTGGTTGTTTGGTAGAAAATGTAACGTGAAACTGAGGCCGAAAATCATCCTTTCGAAGATTTTGGGGACATAAAATATGATATTTTCCCCAAAAATGTGACATTTCAATTGTGTTATACCTATCAACAAGTGGGGATGGATACCCTAATCGATATGTGGGAAATATGTGAAACATGCTTCTAAGAGATAAATATATCGCAATTTTTTTTAAATAATCCGTGAACGTGTTCATATAAAAAAGTCTAGAAATGCTTTCGGTGTTCTATCCATGCAGTGGATTAACCAGTTTGTGGGAGCCTAAGCATTCAAGAAAACACGAATTTTTGGATTATACTTTCAAATTGAAAAATGTAACAGCTTGTGGTAATTTCATTGTTAGTATACAAAATTAAGAGCAGTTCATAATTACCAGCCAATTGGGTTTCAAAAACAGAAATGTAAGAATACAATACACACCATAAGAGTAGCATTGCGCAGCAGAGAGCTCATAATGAATACATGTAATTGTAATTCCTGAAAAGAGCATGCTCAAAGAGAATTCAACAACGAATCGGATCAAGAGAATACCGAAATTTAGATATCACAAACGCTGAACTTCCCAAAGCATATATATCTTAGTCGCGGATTATGATTCACCATATGACCATTGTTGATGTTAAAATACCCAAAATGCCAAAATTGCAGTTGCAGAAAGGATTTTCGAACATAAAATATGGAGAAAGTGGAGAATTATATATGAAGAAGACTGATCTGGATCGGGTTGAGGATTTCTTGGTATCAGGCTTGAAGTTTTTTTATTTGAATCATGCTACAGTGATACAACACTTTGTTAGAAAATATTTACTTGCAGTGAACTGTAGAGCTGTTAAATACAGGAAGTAGAACTTGTCGATTGATCGATTCTCGTGACACCACGATATCCAAAAGTGAAATTTCTCACCGTTGACCGTTGCTACTTTTATGGACAATTATTCACAGGATACGACGATCAAGCAAACCACTTGTGCAGTAATCACGAATAGGTTCAAAACTCTCAAATGTACTTCAAAAAAAAAAAAAAAAA
>CAIGRN010119398.1:0-19325 GCA_903798345.1 Fraxinus anomala
GTTTTTGCTGCTGAATAGAAAATTCAAATAAAATGAGAGTGAATGATAAAACAAGCTCAGCCATCCAAGAGATTCCTTCAGTATCAATCAATCATTTTGAAATGTCTGCATAGTTTGACTTCCCATTAGCATATAAACAGTTGGCAGGGAGAAATTTTAGCAAATATCCATGGCTTCTTCTCTCACAAACTGCCCACCATTCGAATTCTCAGCAAAATATTATGATTCATCTGCAGGTGGAAGCAATTGTGTGAGGCAAAGCAGTTTCTTTGGAGGGCAACCAGTGCTCAATCAAGGTGTTGGGTATTCTGTGATTCTTGGATTTGGAGCATTCTTTGCAGTTTTTACCTCTTTCCTGGTATTTTTACCCTATCCCATATCTAAATTAGAAGTTTTAAAATTTGGGGTCTGGTTAAATTAACTTATTGCATTACTGAACTTAGTAATCATGAAGAGTTTCAAACGTCATATTCTATTAGTATTTGATGATTCCCTGATGAATTTGTGTTTACTTTCAGTTTTACTTATTTAATTTTGAAGAAGATCCTCAGGAAAAGTGACCTTTTGTATTGAGTAAAAGTCTCTTACAGAATCACGAAATTTACAAAAAGGATTTTTCCGCTTTCTAACAATTTAACTTTTAGATGAGGTGGTTGAACGAGACAAAGGTCTTGTGTTACAGTTTCACCATCACCTATTTATAAAATTGTGGTGAAACTCATGACGACTTGCACATAAAGGGATGTGTTAAAGACAAATTTGATCTTCTAACAGTTTAAGCTTTTATTACCGGGGTTCATCGATTGGAGTCGAGTATGTTGTCAGCAAAATGTTTTTCCCATTCTCCCACACTAGTTTTGAGGACTTGGACTGGATCTTGAACCAGATGATCATGCACTTACCTATTTATACTTGGTACCTACTTCGAATGGGACTAACCTCTAGAGCCTGAACTCCTAAATTTTACCATTTATTGCTGATGGCATCTCCAGTGATTTACAGTTTGTGCTCTAAACATGTCTAGGTATGGCTGGAAAAGCGATATGTTGGTTCCCGCCACACTTCAGAATGGTTTAATACAGCGGGCAGAAATGTTAAAACAGGACTCATTGCTAGTGTGATTGTATCTCAGGTACTATGTTCATATTGCTTTCAACCTAGACTTGAAAATGTTTTGTACATTACTTACAGTTTCAATCATTTGAGTTTTACAGTGGACCTGGGCTGCCACAATTTTACAAAGTTCAAATGTTGCCTGGGAATATGGAATCAGTGGTCCTTTCTGGTATGCAAGTGGAGCTACAATCCAGGCATGTCTAAGATCAGTTTTCCTCTCTAAATTTGCCTTTCTAATCTTAAATCATAGTGATTAGTTTTGCAAATTCTGATGAATAGGTACTCTTGTTTGGTGTAATGGCGATCGAGATCAAAAGAAAAGCTCCTCATGCTCATACTGTTTGTGAAATTGTGAAAGCAAGGTCGGTTATTTTCTAATGAAATCTCAAGTGTTCATGTATTTCCTCTTAAATTAAAATCTCTTTTTCATCAGATGGGGAACTGCAGCTCATATCGTCTTTCTTACTTTCTGCTTCATGACAAATATTATTGTAACGGCTATGCTGCTTCTTGGTGGATCTGCTGTGGTGAATGCACTCACTGGAGTGAATATTTATGCTGCAAGTTTCCTTATACCTTTAGGGGTAATTGTCTACACACTAGCAGGAGGGCTAAAAGCCACCTTCTTGGCAAGTTACATACATTCTGTAATAGGTGCATGAGATTGACCCTTCTTTCGTTCATATATTCATAAAAATCTTCTTATTTTGTCTCTAAACCTTTTACTCAAGTTTTCTTTTTTAAATTACAGTGCACGTGGTTTTGGTCATCTTCGTGTACCTAGTTTACGTTGCAAGCAGTGAACTTGGCGGCCCAAGCATTGTATATAGACGCTTGCTTGAGGTCTCAAGCAAGACTCGTAGTTGTATAGAGCCAATTTCTCATGTTGGGCAATCGTGTGGTCCGGTGAGTGGAAACTACAAAGGATCATACATAACAATGCTAAGTTCGGGAGGTCTGATCTTCGGGATTATCAATATTGTAGGCAATTTCGGTACAGTTTTCGTAGACAATGTATGTTTATGCCGGTTTATTTACAATTTCAGTTTTTCATTACAATTATGAAATGCCGTTTTGACCATGGATAGATTGGAACTACAGGGATATTGGGTAAGTGCCATTGCTGCAAGACCATCATCAACGCATAAGGGTTATCTGTTGGGTGGATTGGTATGGTTTGCAGTGCCATTTTCTTTGGCAACATCACTTGGTCTTGGAGCACTAGCCCTTGATCTACCGATAACTGCGAGTGAAGCGAGCCACGGACTTGTTCCTCCTGCCACAGCTATTGCTTTGATGGGAAAAGGGGGATCTGTTCTCCTCCTCACTATGCTTTTTATGTAAGCTAAAGTTGTTATTCCTGAAAATTCTATACATTTTTTTTTTCACCCGTCTTTCTAAAACGATTTACATATAATAATCAGGGCCGTAACATCTGCGGGTTCTTCTGAGCTGATTGCTGTTTCCTCACTATGTACATATGACATATACCGTACATATATAAATCCAGAAGCAAGTGGAAAACAAATTCTGAAAGTGTCGAGGGGTGTTGTATTGGCTTTCGGATGCTTCATGGGAATTTTAGCTGTGATCTTGAACAAGGCAGGAGTTTCCCTTGGTTGGATGTATTTAGCTACGGGAGTTTTCATTGGCTCGGCAGTTATTCCCATAGCCTTTATGCTTCTATGGAGAAAAGCAAATGCACTTGGTGCCATTCTTGGGGCGATTATCGGTTGCTTTCTTGGAATCATTACATGGTTGACGGTTACTAAAGTTGAGTATGGAAGGGTAAATCTTGATACGACTGGAAGAAATGCTCCAATGCTTGCTGGAAACCTAGTTTCTATACTCACTGGAGGAGCTGTTCATGCAGTATGCAGTTTTCTGTGGCCGCAAAATTATGACTGGGAAACAACTAAACATATAACCGTAGTAGAGAAAGAAAAGACTGAATTACCAGCCGAAGAGTTCAGAGAAGAAAAGCTGATCAGAGCAAAGGCATGGATCGTCAAATGGGGTGTTGGTTTTACTATTGTTATTGTTATATTGTGGCCTCTTCTGACTCTTCCGGCAGGTAACTCGACATATGATCTATCCCACAATCTGCATTCAAGTTTAAAGAAGTTACGGCTTTCGTTATAGTTTTTGCTTCTGATTTGCTTCTGTGATGACAATGCAGGACAATTTAATAAGGGATACTTCACATTCTGGGCAGTAATAGCAATTGCATGGGGTACAGTGGCTTCAGCAGTAATTATAGCTTTACCACTAATGGAAAGTTGGGGTACAATCCAAAGTATCCTCATTGGCATGTTTACAAATGACAGACTTATGGGAAAGATTGAAGAACTGAATTTCAAGTTAGGGACTATTATGTCTGCAATTCCTGAAGCAGAGAGAATTTACTTACTTGAAGTAGAGAAGGCGAAGAAGAAAGAAGCGTCAGAAATTGAAGTTCAAATTCTTCCTGCATAAAATAAAAGAATTGTTTGGATAATTGTATATAACAAATGCTTGAAAAAGTAATTTTCAACCACAAAGAATCTTTGCCAATTGAAAAAAAAACCCGTCCTTCTTTGAGAGGCGGCTTTTATTATCGATTTAGATAGTCGATGTCTCTTCATCTGCAGTAATGAAGCAAGGAAAGAGGAGCGTGTAAGTCGGGCTGCTTAATAAATGTACACGACTAGTAGTCTGGAAATTGGATCTTTGTTCCAATATATGGCTGTGTGGAATGGTGTTTAACCACAAGCTTTGTTGTGAAGCATTTCTCAAATCATAATGTATATACACTTTCGTGATTGGAGAGTTCATATTCCAATACAATTCGTGTCAGGGTAGATATGTAAAGATGGTTGGACTGCCAAATCTCGTTGATAGGCGCATCCACTTTTCAATATTTATTTATGAACTACTTGCCCTTTTGATGGACTTTTGCTAGGGGCTCCGGTGTAATCTATTTTATACCTCTGCGAGAGTTATCGATTAGAAGTATCAAAATGGGTGAGCTAGTTCTCACCATCACGGGTCATTGGGTTGGACAATCAAACCCAATACTGCTTGTTATTTTAACAGGCCAACTCATCGATCAACCCAAATCGAGATGTATTGATTTTGATTCGATTTTTAATGGAATGGATTGTCACGGGCTTTGGTCACCCGTCTATTTTGAAACCACTAGTACCGATGCTTTCATGAGTTTAGTTCATTAAGAAAAGATCGAACCCTGCCGACTAGCACTATCGGTATACATGCACGAATTAATAGTTAATACTTGAATAATTCGTACACAAATTCCTTAGAATGCTATTTGTATTTTAGATTATTTGGGGATGCTCAGAATTTTTGGTCTCAAGTCTCAATTTGAAATTAATAAGTCCTAATTTCAACATTTTCGTCCTCAAAGTTTCGATTTTCTCGCACTTTTTTCATTTATGTTAATTTTTTAATTATTATAATAACAAATGGACGAAAGTGTAATTGGTTTGAGTAAGAATTTTTAATTCACATTTTACAACTTCTAGTACACACAATTTAAGGAACTTACAAGTTGGACTGAACTGCAGCAAAGACAAATGAGGAAATTATGCCAAACATCCCCAACCTTTAGAGTCGTTTGCACTTTCTTCCCCAACCAATGTTTATGAACGAAGGAGTCCTAAACCTTAGAAAATATGCGATATTCATTCAAATTGATGGATTCCGTCAAATATTTCGTTAGTCAACCTAGTCGAAATGTACGTTCAAATATTGGAAAGGGCAAAAATGGTATTCCCTTATTTTAATTAATATGTAAAAGAAAATGGAAAATACAAAAAATATATATAAAAAAAGAATTATAAAAAGGAAGAAAATCATCATCTTCTTCTTACCCCCATAGAGTCGTCGCCACCACATCCACGAAATTCTCCATCCCTCCTAGTTAGCAGAAAATCAAATGAGGGAGAAATGGTTCTACGCAAACTGGGGATGTTTCTCCCTTTGGTTCACCAAAAACCACGAGGGGAGAAATACCCCCGATCTTGGCGGTGGAGAATCGAGGGAGGAGAAATCCCCTCGGGTCAATGTAGATGTTTACAAGGGGATCTTGTTGGACGAATGCTACCTATTTTCGAAAAGTTGGAGATCTCATTGTCCAGAAAATTGATTTGAGCACAAAAGTACAAATGACCATAACGAACATTTTTGCCTAAATCATCCATTAAAAAATTGCAAAGAAATGCTATAGGAACATGCTCAAATCCAGCGAGGACACGTGTCGACATCGGATTGGACAGTTTAAAAAAATACACACACACAACACCCAATCATTTCCCTACACATCACCATGTCTCCTTGTTTCCTTTTTTGGGCATGGATGAGTGACTTTTTCCAAATTTGCAAGACATTGTAATGCAACAATTAAGGTTCCAAGGTGTGACATGGTACAAAGGCATGTTTGATTTCCCCTTTTTTAAAGGTATAATGCATTTTGGAATAATAAATTGATGAAAAATATGTTATTAAAAAATAAAGAAAATTTTTGACTTTGCGTGTAATATTATTTTATTAAAGATTGTGTGATTAAAAAGAAGAAAGAAATGTATTTTAGAAAAAAATGGGAATGAAACATGCAAAATAGCATTATATTAAATAAATAGAATTATGCTAGAGGTATACTACCCTTCGTATAATCATTCATACAAGGGCAGGGCGCCACTTAATCTTTGTGTGAAGGGTAATGTACCATAACATGATCCAAACAAATATCTCTTGTCAACCTCAAAAAAGGATGAAGGAAAGTAGAAAGCTGCAGATTCTTCTTACTACAAAAATTGAAAAGCAAAGCAATGATTTCACTCTAGAAGTTCCAATTTTTTGTTAGTTTTTGTAAAAGGGAAACTCTAAGTGTATCCTTGTTCTTCTTCAACTCTACACCCAATAAGATTATTGCGCCAAAATTTCATCGAAAACCTCAAAACAAACAAAAGTACTGTACACTGCGCTGTCATGTTTAGCAGAATAACATTAAAAGTTTTAATATTATATTGCTGTAATTAAAGCCATGTGGGGGGTTCTGTAGGTGGGGTGGCGTAGGGTGGTCAAGTCTCAATAATATTCCAGCGGTGACCTAGCAACATTTCATTTAATTGTTATCACACAACATTATATTTGGATCGACTACATGAGTTTTTTATTATTTTATTTCGATACGTAGTTAATATTAATCGAAAAATGACATTGGACAAACTAACGTTAATTTTTTGAAGTCGCCTTCCAAATTCATCACGAGAGTATTTCTAATTCGACTATTCTCGAAAATTCTTTGATTTTCTTGATTTGTTTTCTTGGCTTTGTATTCAATGCTTCAACGGCCAAACATAGCCAATATGCCAACCTTGCATTCAATGTAATGACACCTGAAAAGGAAATGTTCCTTAATTTGAGTTCATCCAAGAAGATATTTGAGAAAAAATACTCTACGAAAAGTGAAAACAAAAAATAAAAATCTTGTCAAATATGCTCTAAATCTACTCATCGGGGTATGCCAATAGAAGAGAGTTTTGGCATGGGCTTATGATCTTGATAATGTGAATTAGACTCACTAAACAATATTAAATAAAATAAAAAGGGTAAAATCACGCATTTTATATTTAACACTTAAATTTATTACTCTCAAAAAATATTTATTATTATTTTTTATTTTTATTAACTTCCCTCCAAATTATTATATTATTTTTCTTAATTGAAATTAAAATATTTTTAATGTATTTAATTATAAAGAGTCGATCTCTAAATTGAAATGTTAATTTAAAGAATTTTTTGAAATATAATTTGAAGTGTTTGACTTTTTTAAATAATATTTTACATATGCCATTAGAATACTGATCATTTTATATTAAGATCTGCAAAAATTGAACTACTTCTGGATGATCTGATCTGATTTAAGAGTCTGCTAAATCATTAATGAAAGAAGATAGCTGAATAAACATATCTTGAAGAGAAGATTTTTTTTTTTTCTCTTCAATCCCGTGACTATTAAGTATCTTTCATTTCAATCCTTCATTTTCTATATTGTGTTTAATGTGATTAAGTGAATCAACTCAAGTGTATTTAACTTTGATATTTATGCATTTCTTTGAAACATAATATGTCGATTATAGAGGAAAATATGGAATTAAAAGCGCGCTCATTTCCTCCATTAATGCATTTCTCAAATTTTTTAAGAAAAAAATTAAACATTTCCCTTTCTGTTTTCTCCAAAATGTTTCCACAAATCGAGCAATTGGACTTCTATATGTTTTAATAACCTTTTTCTTTTCCAAAAGTTATATCATTGGTTACGGTATACACCTTGTTGCAACTCCATCCTCAAACTACTTTTTTTATTATCATCATCTCAAACCTTTTTTTTAATTCATTGCACTTCGCGGGACAAATTCCATCATTGTAACCTTTAAAATGACATGTTTTATTAGAAATACATTTATACCCTTATTTTCAGTTTAAATATATTTATTAAGCAAATAAATACATTTGTACCGTTATTTTCAGTTTAAATATACTATTAAGCAAAGAAAAACAATGTTTCATAAATAGTATTTACAACTAGAGTCGCAGCACCACAAAATTCTTGTGCTAGACTCTAATGACTTCTATCGAGATACGCAAACTATTGTTCCCAAATCAAATTATGTGAATCGAAAGAGACTCTATTTATATATCAGCTCATCTCGTAAAGTGATGTGATTTTACGAAGCGTCTACTACAAATCATTCGCGTTAATCAATCAAGAAGTTTGCTTCTGCCTTTTAAGGTAAGGTAAAAGGACAGCATGGTCGCATAGGAGCATCCAGTTGGAAGTCTTTAAATTGTAGACGAAAGTTATGGTAAACTCTATAAATCAAGGGTGAAGTTGTAATGAAGTCTATAGATCAGGGAGGTACAATTTTCCTAAAAGAAACAGGCAGACACCCATACACAGATTTAACAAAGCAAATAAAAAGGGTTTCGCTTGAAAATGGCCACAAAGATACCTAAAAATTCACAAAGTACACAACGCTAGAAAGCGAAGGCCATACCAGTAAAACCATACCAGCCCCCCGCCCCACCCCCAACACTTTCACTACCCACTCCCAAAAAGGTTCCACAAAAGGCACCCCAAAATCCACCTACAGACACACATAGTTCCCAAACAGAGACAAATTCTCAGAAAAATGGCTGCCCAACAACAAGAAGATAACCAAGATCAACAACAAAATGATGATCATTTTGAGAAGCTCTTGTCCTCGTACTTGGGCCTTAGTTTCACAATCTTTCTTGGGTTCTTACCCAAAAACTCCATTTCTTTATTCTCAACCCTTCATAGCAAGAACAAAGCTTTAACCTTTAAGCTTATGCAAGCAGAAGAGCAGCTAAAGCAGCTGCATTCGAGGAGAAAAGAGGACTCAAAGGCAAATGCAAGAGTTGTTGAAATCTTTGCAAGCCACAGGCATTCATGGCAGCAAGAAGAGAAGAGGCTGTTGCAGCAGATTGATGAGAGTAATGAGGAAATAGCTTATTTGAAGAGCAAAGCTGAGTATTTGGAGAAAATGGAGGCTGATTTGAAGGCCAATATTGAGGATTTGAAGAGGGAAATTGGTGAGAGAGATGAAATGCTCAACTTTATCAGTAGAAGTAACTGTGAAATGGAAAATAGTAGTGGGGAATGCTATGGTGACACGGCTGTGAGGTATGGAAAAAGTGGGGTTTCAGAAGGGCTTGATTTGGATGTAGAGGAGTCTTATGTGAGACATGGGATGGAGGAAATGGGGATTGGAAGTGTTTATGGACAGAGTACTAATGGGTTTAGTTCAGATTTCTTGAATTCCGCTGCTTCCAAGTTCTGGGATGAAAAGGGAAGTCTCTGGCAGGTATGTTTTTATGGATTATTTGGGTTTTGTTTTTCATAAATCTTGGTTTGTTTTTCTGTTATTAAATTGTGGACTAAATGAAGTGCAAAACTTGGAAAAATTGTAGACTTGATTTCTGCATCTATCCTGCTATTGTTTTTGTATTCAGCTCAATTCAGAAGATTCTCAATTATGCGGGGGCGGGACGGGGGTTGTGTGTATATCCTAGTTTAAGTGAGACTGATTTTGAGTTATGGGATCTGCATAGGAATTTGCCTGAAAATTTCTTGATATTGTTCATCAGTCGCCAGATATATTTATGTTTGCAAGATTGTGTTGTCCTGGCATTGTTCTCGGGTTTTCATCGAGTTTTGAAGGGAAGATTGAATTTTTTTGATGATATGTTGCTTGGATTTCAAACAAGAGGGAGTTTTTTAACAGAAAATTCAAATTGAAAAGCTTGTAAATTTCAAGACTGAATCCTAATTACTCCTATTTGTTTTTGAGAGCACAGAGCTATACCCCTTTCTGTCTGATTCTTTGTCCTCATTCACTTCTCAATGAATTATATCTCCATTGTTTTGACAGTTTCGTTCTGTTTTATTCATAAAACATTGCTCAATTCTAACTTTTAATATTGTCTATTTCTTTGATGGCCATTTATCTTTTTGCATCTTTCGAATCCAATTATAGCCCCAGTGCTGTGGGGTTTAACATCATATCTTCTATTCATATAGCTCCCGTGAAGGGAAATTCTACAAACCTCACTTACGACAACTTACTTACCGGATTTCTTCAATATAGTATTATGTATATGAATAGTTTTGTCTGATAGCCTTCCTAAGCTAGGGCAAGAGAGAAGTGTCCTGAGTTGACCGCCAGCATAAATCTTTCTCGAATCTTATAATAAATCATAATGAACATTTTGTTGGGCATCCCTCGATGTTGCTTTAGATCTTTTTCATAGATTTAACAATGAAGAAAATGAAGTGGCAGAGAAGAATTGACCCAAAGTTATCCGGAACAAGGGTTAATTTGTTGTTCTTTTTGTGTGGTGATGAGTTGTTATGTGGCGGTAGGCTGTCTTAAATCAACAGCTATTGATTCCAATGTATACTCGTATACAGTTTTCAGCTTTAACCTGTGTGTTATTTTCTATTTCCTTCTTTGTTATGTTTTCTTTTTTATGTCCATTTTCTGTTGTATTTGTACTTTTTCCTTACAATGATTAATCAGTCTTCTTGGTGTTTGGCTTTATGTGAAAATATGTATATGATTGCCATATTCCAATCGAATCTTGATGGGACTTGGCCTTTGCAAAAGCATGGTTAATGAACAGTGCATATATTTTGGAACTTATAAGTACTTTTGGAATAAGTCTGGCTTTCTTTTTGAGAAAGATGGTGCTTGCAGTTAAGTATCATTTTGATTATTATTGATCCCTAATTGGGATTAGGACTTAATCTCTAACATTATTCATGAATTAAACATCTATGCAGGATGTGCAGTATGAATCTGTTGAATCACTTTACCATTTGAAGCATTTTGTTGCAAGGTAAAGTGTCACTGTCTATTTACAAATGTTTCGAGTCCGTTTGGATGATAAATCCCCAGTATCTAATACAAAGAGTACGATAATTTCTTGTTCAGAAGGGAGTCCCCATGGAAGGTAGACGGTGAATCAACCGGAGTTTCTCCTAAGCTAAAATTGCTTGAGCAAGAACTACAGAATCTGGAAAGTATTGGAAAGACGGATCTATCGAAAGTACCATCTCTAATGCGAAAGCAGGCAAAGAGATATCAAGCATTAGCAGGAAAAATTGATGATCTCTGCAGAAGAATGGTAATGAATGAATCTATATTTATTTGTTTGCGTTTATTGTTGTTGTTCGAAAATGTTTTGATCTCAAAAGGCATCCCTTTCGCAGCAAGCCAGTGATCCTTGTGAACCCAACCTCAGTACAGAGTTTCGAACTCAAAGGCAGACAGAATTTTTACTTGAAGCATTTCGACTACAACAGCGCGCTTCTGAAACTAATCAGAAGCTGATGACATTACAAACTGAGACCGTGAAGACTTATCATGGGGACGAGCATGAAGGACAGGCAAAAGTAGCCACAAGACGATCTCTGGAGTCAATCAGAAACAACTTCAAAGAAATCCAGAGAAATTTGGAGATATGGCTGGCTAGAATTATTGGAGATCTCGAAGGAATTCTGTCCAGAGATGGCGCTTCTCGTGCACGGGAATATTATTTCTCTAGGTATCCCTTTGTTCAATAACAATGTCCTAAATATCTGCTGAAATCTTAATCCAGAAAATATATAGTTCCACTTATGGTAATTTCCGATTCATGTAAATAAAGTTACATATAGCTTCTTTTGAAAATGTGACAAAACTAACTCAACAAAGACTGATGATTGGACCACTTCAATTTGATGAGCTTGGAAGCCTGTAATGGGGTTCATAAGAAACACAGAAAGATCAAAGATGTTGACTAGTATTAAAATTGGGAGATTTTTAAGATGAAAAGAAACTTATGGCATGTCTACTTGGAAGGATTGGACAGTACTACACAAGATGAAGTTCAAATCTTGTTCATTAACTTTCTAGTTGTGTTCAACATAGCGTATCGAACATGCAATTTATCGCATTACTGTCAGCTGATAAAGGGACCATGTTATCCAAATTCTACAATCATGGTTTTCTGGCAATCTGCATTGGAGGCTTTCAATGGCTTCCATGTTCTTATGTAAATGAAGATTGGTGGTCCTGAGCAAGAAAGTAACTGCTCCATCCAACTGAGAGTAGATAATAACTATTTATTTATTGTGGGGGACCAGAAAAGAAGAACAGTTTCTTGTTGATTTAGGAATAGAAAGGTCTTAAGCCACTAGATCCTAACAGAACTGGAGGGGTAGATTGAAATTGGGCAGTTTTCCTAGAAAAAAGAAACAGACAAAAGGAAGAGTAAAAATTGAGTCTGGTTATCCCTAAAAGCTTTAGATTAGTTATGATAGGGAAAATTACGGTTGGGCTCCCCTATGATCTATCGTTTCAATTTTTGAGCACTCGTCTTTAATAAAAATGAAAAAGCAAGAAATTAAAGAATTAGCTTTTTTTTCCCCTACGTCCAAAAGTTGTAGAGAAAGTGTGAATTAAAGTTCTACATTGATTGGACATAGAGTAAATAACGATGAACTATTGATCCACATAATAGGTCGACATTTTAGGATGGAATACCAATTTCCTACCCAAGCTGCCACACCATTCAAAGATGGGGAAAATGGGAGGGACCGACCGCGGGTTGGTAGGGGGGGGGGGGGGGCGGGGGGGGGGGGGGGGGGGGGGGGGGGGGGGGGGGGGGGGGGGGGGGAATAGAGGGATATGAGAGGGGGTGTCTAAAGTTCAACACTCCATTGCTCCTCAGAGAACTTGACAGTGATAGCTTTGAATGTGAAATTTCAACTTCCCAGAAATGGAAAAAGAGAGAAAAGTGAGTATATCTTTTGTTTGGTATCAAAATGGTAACAAGGTAATGGTCCATGTATAGTGTTAGGCCATACAAAGAAAGAGTTTTTATTGTCATTGGAAAGATGCACATATCACAAAATTACTTCATTTATTTTTTGAATTTGGGAGCAGAGAAAAGAATATTGATATTCAAGTTTCAAATCATATGAGAAACAATCAATGACTTCTGCACATGCCCATCACGAGATGAGCTTAGTCTCTTTAGCTATGCAGCTTTCATTAAAATTCAAGTTGAAAAAAAGTGCTTATCAATTCAGAGTAAGATTTTTTCATTCATTGTTGAATATTACTACTTTTTTGGGCAGTACACAAGTCAATTAATTTTGGTGCTTGTGAATATGAGTTCAGACACAACAGGGATCACATATTATGTCTCCTATGCAGAACTTCAGAATACAGAGATTTATAGGCAAATGGGAAGGCAAAGAAGAACCTCAAAAAGCAAGGACTTCAGTATCTAATTTCGGAGTATATATTCAGGAAAAATGTATATATACTCAGAGATCTGTCAAAAAACCAACTTATAATGAAACAAAATAATCAACAGTAGAACATCCCAAAATAATGTAGAAGTCCTGAAAGAAAAAGGTCGAGTAACAGACAGAATCTATTAGCCACATTCCTAAAGAAATCTTGTGACTAACAAATTTCGCGCAGTGCTATTGACCTCAAAAAATATGTCAATAGAATCTTGACCATCTTCTCTCCACGTAGACATCACCTACACACTGAAACATCTTGTGAGAAGGCAAGCGTCGTCGATCAAGAAAAAGGTTTGACGGCCGTTTGCACTTCGACGGTCAAATCAATGGCCAAACGAAAGACAATATAAGTGCAAGAGAAAGAAATGAGATTTGGCTAGGGTTAGAGATTCCATACCTTCAATGTGAAGTGAATTTACACATATATAAGAAATGAAACGGGTCAAGTGGGTTTAATGAAATGGGCCTAAATTTGAGCCCAAGATGCAATTGATTAATTAAATAGACCGAATCAATTTAATAGTGGATGTCACATCAGCATATAGCTGCTACTAACATTTGTTTGATGAAGAAGCCAACAATGATTTTTATCTTCATTCCTGTGTATATAAGCATTTCAAGTGCTTCCCATACCGCATGGTTTGTGTCTAAGCCTATAACAAGTCCTGGGGTTGCTTCAAACTGTTGCAATAATCCAACCATGAATGAGAGGATAGGACTTTCCCCATGCAATGAATTCATTTGTTAATTTTGGTATGAATTTTTGTTTTTGTATTGTTTAGATTTGATGTGATATATTTGGTGGGACAAGATCTTCATTGGTGAAACGATCAACCAATTCTTGAACTCATTTGTCAATTTTGGTATGAATTTTTTTGTTGCTGTTGTTTTGTTTGAATTTGGTGGGATGTATTTGATGGACGAGAATTATTGAGAGATGAGAGTAAAGAAGTTGTCAACATTTACTGATAGTAAAGTGATAGTGGAAGAGAAGACTTGTGGTGTGTTGAGTGTTCACAATGACTGTGATACCAAGAAGAAAATATGAAAAAGAACTTTAACAATGAATAAAAGACTTGATTATAATATTATTGACCGATAACCATAGGTCATGAACACCTAACACACATATATACATATTTATAATAAAATAAGTTCAACAACTCTCAATTATTATTGCAGCTAGTGTTTACTCAAAAAATAAATAACAACTATTAAATAAAAATTAATAATTTTACATTTCTCCTTTGGTTTGAATTTGACAATCTTATCAAAGAAGTCGTTGCAAGAGCGCTAGTGGCTTAGCATGGTCACTGCTTTTGGTGGGGAATGGTAAGGAAGTGGCAGTATACTCTTTTACTTTGAGAGATGTCTCCAGGTCTAGATTGGTGGAAGGAAGAAACATTCTCGGTATTCCTTTATTATCCTTATTCTCTACTATTATGTTAGAGAGGCAAATACAGGAGCAAAATTGTGTTTAATGTGGTCACTCAACTGCCTTCATGCATAAACGCGGTTGGGAAAATTGAGGAGAACGCTTCTACCTTTAGCTCAAGAGATGAGGTAAAAGGAATTGAACTAAAGTTACAATATGCGGGAAAATAAGGAAGAAGCTTGATCCTCGAATAGAAAATCCTTCATTTAAACCTAATATCAATAATTAACAATTACAAAATTGCTCCACATTCTGCTAGTACGAAGTGCGTTTCCTATGACGACTCAGGAAAATCATCACAATTTCACAAATATCGCTAGCTTCATCTTTTGTATGCGAACAAACTGGAGGACTTCCAAACGAAATCAAATTTGCATCCAAGAATTAGTTAAAAAGACATGAGAGCTTGAAATGTATTGATGGAAATGGGCTCCTTGCTTTCAAATTTGCTCTCATTGAAATTGTGAAGGACCTTTCCAATACGGATGGAAGTTAAAATAAGTAGGGACGCCCATAAGATTATAGCAAAAAAAAAAAAAAAAAAAATGGCCGATAAATTTATTAGGAGCATTGAAGTGCCTCGTATTCCCAAGACAGGTGGAAAAATAGGCAATTCTCAAGGAAAAGACAATTTTCAAACATGTTCAAGTTAGTACCGATCGTGAGATTGAAATTGAATGGTAGGGATTCATTAGCCACAGGCACAAGAAGGAAAGCTAGGAAACCAAAATTATTGGTTTGTTTTGCTTTGGTTTATATTATAATGTTTGGCTTTCTAAAAGTCGGAACTAATAAACTGAAGATCCAAACAGAGGAAACCCAACTGAACTTGACAAACTGAATGCATCTATCTGAGAAAAAAGAATGAATCCATCTTGTATATTCATCCCAGAAGGAGTACCAGCAGCAATAGCAATTTCTATAATTAAGTTCCCAAGTAAGTCGTATATATATCTTTTAGATCCAACTTTGTGTTCCTACAAGTGTCTCAATCTATAATGATGTCATGAACTTATAAAGTAAGTACACAATCTTATTCAGCAAGCTGAAGCGAATCAAGCAAGGACATGGCCCCCAATAGTCTGACGTCAAAAAAGTAACCGGAATTGCTACCTTGCACCGGAACTCTCAACAGCATCAGGATTTAGTAGAGTTCACCATGCCATGCTTTTTGCTGCAATACCACAATTAACATTCACGAATATTCAAAAATAAGTCTTTTAGAGCATAAATGAAGTAATTCACAGAGAAATCCTTTCACTGTTAAATGTGAAAGCATATACACAAAAATGTCAGCCGCGTCTGGTTGCATAACTTACAAGGATGCAATTGACAGAGAGCCGCTTCAGTTACTTCATGCACAATTATCGTCAGATATACGCCATACAAATAAAAAATGTTTCACGTTCCCGATAAGTGACTCATGAGCAAGAATACTGTACTGTTGGAGGGCAGGAGATACAAATGCCAATGACTACCAACATATATACATAATAATTAAATCTTTTCATCCCCTGTTTTTTGTTATATTTCCTTGCATATAATCAATTGGAGGACTCAATAGCCGGATGATACATGACATTAAGATACAAGCAATTTCTGTGCACAAGTTCTAAAATGTTGCCTTCTACAATCTTTATATATTAACTAGAACATCTTAGAGTGCTTCAAGACCTCTCCATGAAATGTTTTAAAATTTAGGATGTTGGATTGATTTATTATTTATTTTTTATAACTGTTGTAGGTTCTCTGTTTTGTATAGGACAAGAATATTAGGAGAAATTATATTAGATTTTCATTTTGTATATTCCTCTAGCTATCTTGTGTTGATTTACCTAAATTCAATATGTTGCTTTTGTAATGTGTAGTTCAGTTACCTTAGTTTAAAGAAAACAAAAAATTCATTTTAAAAAAAAAATCGTTCTACCAGATTGAGATCTTAGCCTGGTGAGTAATCAAGTTGCCGAAATTCGGTTTCACCTCAACTCGTTTAACTCAACAGACAAATTCAAAAAAATGTTTATTTTTGAGAAAATTCTATTCTTCTTGACTAAGGATAGGAAAAGTCCATTCATCAATCAATTTGCCACTTTGGGTGGGTAAACCGTGTCAAAGTGTATAATTCATCAAAAAAAGTTTAGTTTTGAGAAAATTCTATTCTACTTTTTTCTTCTTTTGAGGAGAATAAAACTGTTATATTTGACTAAGAATCTAGTTCTTGCATCAGTGTTGAATTCTACCAGTAATTTAACAAATTTTTAGCCGTTCTGTGCAAAATATTGAAAAGTAAATTAACCAGAGCAAATAAGAAAAAATGAAAAACAAAAACTTTGTAATATTTGATGAAATTAACTAGTGCCTCCCTTCATGTTTACCATCATAGCAGATCCTTGCCAAAAAAATCCTCAGGAAGAAAAAGGTCTAAATAACAAATTAGCCACATTCCTGCAAAATCCACAGGCTGCAACAAATTTTGTGCAGTGCAGTTTCTTGAATCTTTCCGTATGTCTAAATCTGCAATCTCCTTTGCCCCAGAGCAATTGCTGGAGCAATACTCAGAGGATATAGTACTAAATCCCTCGTACAGACATTGCAAAACTAAAAAACTCTCGTTTCTTTGTCCTTGTCAATCATCAAGAAAACTGCAATGGATCTTATCAGTGCACAAAACACATTGTAATGCATCATTATGTTCAAGCTTTGTGGAGTAAAAATTGAGACTAATGGTTGTGAACTCTTCATCCTGCATATAAAATCTTCGATTGAAATTAACTCCTTGCTGGCCGTTCTCCTGGTCATTGTTACCAGATAAACTCCTGATTTTGAGAAGGTAAGAAGTTAGATAATCAAACAAAAATTTATGCAAAATGTCAAGACTCTCAAACAAATGAGAGGTTTACCTTTTCACAAGCTGCCACTCACCAAACCAAAGCTTTTTAATCAGTGAAAATGGCAATGAATGGCTGCACTTCCTATTGCCGTTGCTTTGGCTTAAAGCATTCCCTCTATCATGACCACAAGCCTCGAGTTATCATGCCAATCAAAAGGCAACATTGATTTGACATTCTTCCTTTACAGAATCTCCTGTTCTTGTTTGTGGGAGAATAAACACGCTGCTTGAGTAAAAACGCCACTTGTGACCCTCATTCGTTGTTATTATGTTTTACAGGCTAACACTGGAGCAAAATCATTCTAGTTTAGGTACAAAGACTCAACGGCCTTCAAGGATAAATGTGGTTGAGAAAATTGAGAAGAATGCTTCTATCTCGAGTTAAATGTTTCGTTGGCTATTGAACTTTGCACTTCGTCACTGCTTACTCACCCAACTTCACAAAGCTTCCCAGTGGCCACTGAACTTAAGTTCGTTGCACTCCATCAGTGATCGAAGGGATTCCGTCTTTGGTTATGCCTATGTGGGAGACAGAATAATGACATGGCCGTTAAAATTGTCCAAATGTTAAAATCAAATACACACGTGGACTCTATCTCACCCGAACACTCTGCAAGATCGGCATCGCTCCTCTAACATAACTTGACCGTCGCACACGGTGAAGCAGCATCATTGCGCGCAGCGGCGCCTCATTTCAGGCAGCACTATTGCGCGTAAGTTTTTTTACTGATCTGATATGCTATAGGGGGTTTGCACTGTAGATGATTTGTTGGTGGATGGTTTTCTGATCAAATATGCTGCTTAGCCGGAGTATTGGGGGTGTTTGTTGGTGTTTTGCAAATGGTGGTAGTGGGGCAAGTGATGGTGATGGTTGTGCTGGTTGTGGCGACAGTGGTGTCGGCGATGGTGGTGGTGGTGATGGTGATGGTTTCAGGTGGTGGTAGTTTTTTCAAATGGTGAGGTGGCATTTTAGCAAGCAATGGTGGTGGTTGTGGTGGTTTTGGCGACCGGGTGCTGGCATGGGTGCTGCAGTTGATGGTAGTGATGGTTCTAGTGGTGGTTTCAAGTGATGAGGTGGTGTTCTAAGTGCGGTTGGATTTTGAGTGATTGTGACCAATAAATTGGTTGATTTGTCACCAGTAAATAATATGTAACCTAAAAATTGTGATTGTAACTCATAATTTATTAAGTTGTGATCGAAAAATAACTCATGCCCAATTAATTTGCTAATTTATGACTTATAAAATTTATGATTTGCGATCGATAAATAAATTGTAACCTATAAAAATTTTGATTTGTAATAGATGAATACATTGTGGCTATAAAATTTTCGATTCGTGATCGAAAAATAGTTTGTAACCAATTAATTCGATAATTTGTGACCAAATAGTATATAATTGAAACCTAAATATATTTAATTAATAAAATATATTTTTATAATTATTTCATAAATAAAATTTAATTAATATTTGATTTTTGAAGTTTTACACCTTGTTTTTTAGTTTTGAAATAGATTATACTTATGTGGGTGTTCTTAACTAAGATTTTAAGAGATTATTGTTGTACGAAAATATGTTTCGCTTTTAAAACTATTGCAAGTGCACGGTTCGTAAAAAGTAATAAAGTGAAATTTAAAGTTTCGAATATCGTCCCACAAAGATTGATTTAATTTGATTCCTATTACCGAAACCTTAACCGAATCTATGAAAACTGAAACGATTGTAAAGATTTGTAACTAAACTAAAATTATGTATGCAATTAACTAAAATTTACCAACTAAATGCAAATGAATATTCAAATGTAAATTGAATGTTTTCTTATGAATTCTAAACAAGCACTAGGATCACGAATCCCCATGCAATGCTCACCTTGAATTTAGTTCTACAACATTGACAGCATGCTTGATAATTTGAAGAATCAATGATCCTAACCTATCCAATAATTTCTCTCGAGAATTGTTGGATCTATTCATGTAAACCACCCAACTATATCTCTAT
>CAIGRN010119400.1:0-50884 GCA_903798345.1 Fraxinus anomala
TTTTTTTTGTTTTTGACTCTTTTTTTTTTTTTTGATTTCTTGGAGTTCATTTTTATTCTAGACCTCTGTGAATCCAAGTATTTGAATATCAGATCACGTTAAAGCATCATTCTTAGTCTCATGTTACACATGTCCACAGTAGAACTGCCGGACCTTTTAGGCAACCAAGGTCACCCATTTTTATTTTATTTTTCAGTTTTCTTTTTCTTAAATTTTTCCTTTATAATTCTTTAGCATATCCCAGATACACTGCAATCTATAGACTTCAATCTATGATGCTTCAGTGAATGGTTTTTTTAACTATGATACTTCAAAAAATAAAAATCAGGGTACCAACAGATTCTTCACTTCACACTAAAGACATAAAATTGACCTAATGGTATGGTACATATTTAAGTATTAAATTTTTTATTTCTAAAATATAGGATAAGGGGATATGGCTAAAACAAGTTCAAATTTTGAACAAGGATACGTGAGTACTTCTTTCACACTCCAATTTTTATTTTTCCAAATATTCACATGTAAAAAGTTAAATAATAATTAAATAGCAAATTGTTAAAAGATAGAATATGTCAATTAAAATAACTAGAAATTTGTACTTAAAGTTTAAAATACCAAAAAAACATAAATTTATATGATAAAAGTACAAAATTAAAGTAAAAGTTAGAATAACGTAATTAATTACAATTGCCATAGCCGCTTAAAAATTGAAGGATCCACCCCATATTTCATACTCATACCCATATCGTGTCGACAAGGGTATACCGGCCGAAATGCCAAGTCTGAGCATCCCAGAATGCAACATTTATGTTCAATGTCAAGTGCTATTTTGATTTTTCACTCAATTTTTACGGTGTCATGATTTTGAAAGGTCTTGCTTATTCACTTTTGTTATTAATTTCAAATGCTTACAAACTATACATGGTAGTGGATTATGTTATTACGTGCTGAAGAGTACCCTGATTTTTATATACCTTTAACCTAGGAAATACGTCTAGGACTACATCGTTCAGACTATATGCTGGATGAACAAACTAAATTACTTCTCCAAATAGAGCTCAACACAATTTCATCATCATCTTTCGCGCTGGGCTGTCTTGTTAGTGAGCTTCACAGGTTATCTCAGTAAATATACTTTGTTCTTTTTGTACATCGGTTTAATGTTGATTTCTAAGCAGATTCCCACTATTATATTTATTAGAACGTCTGTATCAGAATTTTTATTTCTTATCCTGTTATTTTAAATGTTTGCTCGAGTTTTTAAGTTGTTCTAGTCCTTGTTAGCTCATGCTTACAACTGAATCTATTTTCACTGGTTTTATGGACTAGAATTCTCTCTACTTTTCAGGAGGGAAAGAGAAAATTATCTAAAGCATACATCATGAACAAATGACTGAAATTTTTTGGCATTGAATCATAAATACCTGTTGCCAAATTGGAAAATCCCTTTAGAATCTACATTCTGAAAATTTGAACACTCTTCTTCCCAAGTCCCTTGAGCCGTTCTTTCAATTTTTGAAGATTTTCGAGATATTGCACCGTTAAATATAGTTATAATTACTGTGTGTGATTTTTGTTCTTTGCTCAAGCATTCCCAACAGAAGTTCGCAACTAAAATTATGGTTGTAGAGGATTGATAGCTTCATTTTTCAGGAGCTTACTTCATCAATATAAACAATACCTTGCACTAAATCCTGAAAGGATTCCACAAAACAATGCTTTTACTCAGTTTGCTGAAGCATTGTCTAAAGCGTGGAGTGAATATAATAACCCAAGGTTCGGTTTATTTAATGAATTGTGTTAATTCTAAATCTGCAACTCTTAGCTCATTGAATTTTTTATGAACTCAAACATCCAATGCAGGGCAGTAGTTATGGTTGTGGTTCAAACTGAAGAACGAAATATGTATGATCAACACTGGCTTTGTACAACGTTGAAGGAAAGATATCCCTTTGAGTCATGTAAAATGCTTCTCATTGTACATTTTTTCGTACTTAGTTATTAATGTTTCAAGGTAAACAGAGTAAAATTATTTAGAACTATTATCTTTCTTGTGTGTTTGTCGCAAGATTCTGGATGTATTTTCTTAACCTAATAGAACATATCAAGTTACAAGTATTAAGAAGACTCTGGCAGAAATTGATGCTCTTGGGGAGCTTCTGCCAGATGGAACACTTGTTGTGTACGTATCTAATGGAACTGAAGTACAACTTTGATCACCTGAATTAACAGAATTAGCGTGTAATCTTTCTGCTTTAAGCTTTAGGAGCTTTATAATTGCAGGGATGGTGAAGTAGTTGCAGTAGTATATTTTAGAGCTGGGTATGGACCAAGAGATTATCCTTCAGAATCAGTGAGTATATTTGTGCTTATTATTGTTGGAATGAATTTAACTTCATTTGTTGTAGAAATGTCCCTCTTCATTCTTTTATTGTCCAGGAACTGTTTATATATATGTATATGAGATTGATGTGGATAGATTTGGATAGTACTGAGGATGAAGTCTACAGGTTTCTGACATGGTTTTGGAAGTAGAATGTTAACTGGATTTTAGTTCATGAAAGAATAATTTTACAAGTAGGATTCAATTGCATAATATGAGCTAATGGAGTAACTACATGTCGAAAAGACAGTACACTACTTTCAATTATCAATCACAAAAGCAAGCAATTTTTTACTTGACAAATCTTGCCTTCTCTTGCCATCTTAGGGTGGGAGCTGAGAACCATAGCCCCTAATCCCTAAGTAGGTGGCTCCAGCACCAAGACTTGTCTTTGGTGCTTTCATATTTAATGAATGAAGAGCTTTACATATATAGAATTGTGAAGCATAAGTAAAGGTTTGGGTTCTTATTTGGGAATCAAATGCAGTATCTAAGTTTTCTATAGACTCCGTATCTCGCAGTCAAAAATGAAATGTTTGTTAAATGATAGAATCTCACGTCGAATAAAGATGTAAACTTAAACTAACTTATAAAGGATTATGTTACTCCTCTTAGACTCTGTTTGAAACCCATTTTTTATCATTCTATTTCTCATTTTTTTTCTCTTTCTTCATTTAACCACACATTCTATCAATAAAATAATATTACACATAAACCCAAAAAATCTTCTTACTTTTTAACCACACAATCTTCCAACAATCACTATTTCAAAAGAAAAATTTTCACCCAAAATGGGTGTCAAACAGGGGCTTAATAAGGTTGACTTTAAAGATGGACCCCAATTCTTACTCCAAAAAGTGAGCATACAGATTTCAAGATTGGTCTGCTCAAACGAGCCACCATCTTGCGGGGGCATGTTAAGGAATAGAATCATACATTGAATAAAGATGAAAATATAAACTAATTTATAAGGGTTTGGATTAGTCCCCCTAATAAAGTTGACATTTTAACTAATAAATGCATCTCTTCCAGAAGTCGGGGTTTTAAGCCAACTTATAAAGGATTTGACTACGCCTCTTAATAAAGTTGACCTTTAAAGATGGAACCCCAATTCTGAACAATCTTCCTATGGACTTGCACGGTATTTTGGTAAACGACAGGAACTTCGTGTTAACTCATCTTCATTCGTTCCTACTTTTTTTTAATATTAAATTTTGTGCATGTGGCAAAATTTGGATCGAAGTTTCTCTCTGCTTTCGCTAGGCCCAATTATTATTTATCTGTATATCATAATCTTCTTGTAGGAATGGAGAGCTAGGCTACTGATGGAGCAGTCGTCAGCAATAAAGTGCCCTTCAATTGCGTATCATTTAGCTGGCACCAAGAAGATTCAACAAGAGCTTGCCAAACCCAATGTACTTGAAAGGTAAGTAACTTATACTAGTCCTGTTACTCTTCCTTGAAGGCAGATTAAGTCAACTTGTTGTGCTTAATTGTACCATAATGTGGATGTTTGTTTTATGTTTTGCGGTAAAGGTGAATATTGACTTTCAATAAATTCTCATAAAAGATGGTGTTCCTTCAATATGGTTGAAACATTAAAGTCAAGTTAATAAATCCTTGTCCCGCCAATAAGTGCACTTGAAATAATAGAAATAACTTACTGCACATAGTTTTTTTTTCAGATAAATGTATTGAAAATCAAGCTCTATCTATACCCTCAACTGCTTGGATAATTTTTCCTTGGCTCTGTGAGCAGATTTCTTGAAAACAAAGACGATATTGTCAATATCCGTAAATGCTTTGCTGGGTTATGGAGTCTGGAGGACTCCAACATTGTTAATGATGCTCTTGAGAAACCCGGATTATATGTGATGAAACCCCAAAGAGAAGGAGGAGGTCTGACATCATTACTACGAGTCTAGATTATTGTTAAAATTATTATTGACTGTTTGTTCTTACCTATCTCACTTCAGGGAACAATATCTATGGTGATGATGTGAGACAAACGCTACTTAGAATAGAAAAGGAAGGTTCTGACGAAAATGCAGCCTACATTCTTATGCAGAGAATTTTTCCTGCTCTTTTTCCTGCGATTCTTGTGCGACAAGGCATTTCTCAAAAACATAATGTCGTATCAGAACTTGGTATCAATGCAGCATATTTAAGGTAACTCCCCCTTTGCTATGTTGTTTGCATATCCCTTACAACTCCAGCCATGTCATCTGGAAAAAATATAAGGAAATAAAAAATATTTTATTGGAATCGAGTTCATCATCATGGACAAGTATGGTTATTTCTGTCTGTTTTCTTGTGTTTGAATATGCATACAGGAACAAGACAAAGGTGATAATAAATGAGGAATGTGGTTACTTGATGCGGACGAAGGTGTCTTCCTCAGACGAAGGCGGAGTTATTGCTGGCACCGGTGTTTTAGATAGCATCTATTTAGTTTAATTTACATGATTTGCCTTTTGCATATCTTTGTGTTTCTAAACCTCTCCACTAGTAGGTGGAGGCCTAAAATCCCCGCCTAGGCACCTGTTGTTTCCCTTCTAAAAATAACTACAGAGTTCTATTATGTAGAACTGTTGCTGCGCTTTCTCTGAATATTGTTGTTAGGAATGAGACTTGAGTAGGCACATAAATGTATTCGTTGTGCTTTGGTACGCGTTTCAACTTTCAAAACATTGGAACATTAATAATTTTTGTACGAATTGGACAAAGTTGAATACTTGTATCAAGTGGGCAAAGTTGAATATGGTACCAATTGGTACGAGGATTTGAACCCATCTTATCCTCGTGATTTTTCTTTTTTGTTGTGTCTTTTATTGTTATTTAAAGATGAGGGGGCAATTTTATCTTTTTATATGACCTTAACTGGTGATTATTTCCTCAAATATTAGGATGTCTGGTGTCATGTTGGGTTACATTTTTGTGAGGTGGGACAAAATATATTTACTTTCCTAATGTATTTGATTGGACCTTTATGCACAAAGAAATATACACGAATAAATATATTTTATAAATATAAAATAGTAACAATATACAAATTACTACATTACAAGCAATTTTTCAACATTAACAATCCTTTCAAAACAGAACTAAGCTACTTTACGAGTATTTTCCAATGAAGATGAGGAGATGAAACCAATGGAAATAGCAAATAGGAGTATCAATAGGTCAGCAAAGTTGAGTACGAGCTCAAAATATACTACTTTACAAGTATTTTCCGAACATTAACAATCCTTTTAACATGGAACTAAGCTAGCTAGGTTGATGATCACGATCGACTTAACATGAATACATGTTACCTTAATAAGCACGCTGAACAACAAGAGTGAAACCGACGGATATAGCAAATAGGAGTATCAATAGACCAGTAAAGTTGACTATGAGCGCTTCTTGATTCTGTCTCAAGCTTAGGAAAATGAATCGTTCGACCAAACCAGTCTCGGCACTCAAAACTGCCATGAAGAATATAACCGTACCAAAGAGGGCATGCCATGGAACGAGCCTATCCCTTGTTGATGGTTTTGCACCAGGATACCATAAGGAAATGAAGGAGAAAAGCCACTGACAATACAATTTAAAGATTTTGGCATGAAATTATTACAAATAATAATCTCTAAATTTTGCCAATATACTGTCAAGCTTGAGAAATGAGTAGGAGTTTTAATAATTACCTGCAAACCAAAAAGGGAGATGGTAGAGATTCCAAGCCAGGAATGTAAAGTATATATATCAGCAATTCCAGTCTCATTGTGATACTTAAAAACTGCATATACGCCCACAATGCCAGCAGCCAAAGCAATCAAATGCAAAATCAAGTGAAATATTTTCTTAATGTTTCTTCTTGCTGGAACTGTCTTGTATGCCATTATAGCTTTGAATAATCCAATATCAGACAACAAAAATAAGATTAGACAGGGTTTGGATTTTAGAGAAAATCAATAACTTGCATCTACATTATCAAAAATTCAGGCATATATACGAAGCACGAACACTCTATTAAGATGGCCTTTCCGTGTTGTCATATCATATCGGACAAACTACCGATCATCTTCTATTTTTATATGCTTTTTTAGATGTTCAACACTCAGAGATTATCGTGGGGACACCTTTCGGGTATGCGTCCAATATGCTATGCGTCTATTTGATATTAAAAAGTATAAAACTATATATGTGAAAAATCACGTTTCGACGTCTCCATGTTGTGTCCTTGTATCTTTAACATATGCTCATTACTATTAGACAGAGTGTTGAGAATTTGGGATTATTCCTAAACTCACTCCATGATTCTCCTTTAAAAAATACCAAGAGGAACAGAAAAATAGAAATAAAGATTAATAATAACACCACCGCAAGAACTTTTGCAAAAATTGTTACGGTTACACATCATCTCTACACCTAAAACCTCAAGTGCACCCAACAGAGTAAATACTAGGGAATTACACACAAAAAAAAAACCAAGTCACCACATAGGTTCTACTCAAGAAGATTATCATGGTTATGTATGTCGAGGACCTCCTCGGCCAAGCCACAAATTTGTGACCAAGCCAAGCTTGTCCCCCTCAATCTTGACATCAGACCAGCTTGGAACGTATAGTTTCCATAAAGAACCCAAAAATATTTCCGACGTCACAAAGAAAGACAAAGAAATCTGAAACTGTCATAAAATTTTGTTACCTTGTCCTGAAATCAAGACAAAACCAATCACCATTAGCAGTGGATGCACCTGCAGCATGCAGCAAACAATTGAAGATTGGCAAATAATTATACTCGCAAATTAATCATATATCAGTGTAAATATTTGTAAATTTACATTGAAAATCTTCTGTTTGTTATCTGATTTGAAAGCGAGGCCTTCGCGGAAGTGAAGAAGCCAAACAAGCACCAAAATGGTTACTGCTATAGCCAACAAATGAGCAAACATACTCACTGGAAATGATGACATTCCATAGTTATAATTTCTTTTTGGTGCCATTTTTCATCAACTTATAATTATAACACTCTTATTTATGAGAAGCTGCTGAAGGAAAAATATATATATAAAAGGTCAAAGAGTCCCTTCTTGTTTCTATCAGCACCATTCCAGAAGTGTGTGAAACAAAGCGAAATGCACAAAGAGGCTTTTTTTGTTTGCATTAAATTATGGGTAAATTCCACCTAAGATCTCCAACCTTTTGTGAGTGTGGCATTCATGTCCTCAACATTCATTCTTCTGTCCATATTCCATTCCTCAAAAGACTTCAATTGGTACGCACAACCAATAGGCCAATCCTCTTTTTGTTCAATTTATCGTGAAGTCAAATTCTCTTCGGGACAGGTCAAGGGAATGGTCCCCTCGGCTCTCTTTGACTTATAACGAACCAACTATTTATTGCACTCTTCCCCAAATTTTTAAAATTGTGGCATCAAAGTTCAAGCTAACGGAAAATGTTTATTTAGAAATTAAATGGTCACATGGCATCGGATTGAGAAAGAGAAAAATTGTCTAAAATTATTATTTTTTATTTAAGCTCATGTTTGTTGCACATTATTTTAACATTAAAATGA
Organism: Fraxinus anomala; assembly: GCA_903798345.1. NCBI lineage: Eukaryota > Viridiplantae > Streptophyta > Magnoliopsida > Lamiales > Oleaceae > Fraxinus > Fraxinus anomala. Next base: position 7,943 of record CAIGRN010119400.1, read on the forward strand.
ACTTTTGGACCTTTTTTTTTCAAAATAGTGGATCCCACCCTGAGACAAAGTGGTCAAAAATTGCGGCCGATACCCCTAAGCAACGGTCAAAATTCTTCTTAAAATGCCAAACAAACAAGATGTACATATAACTAAATGATGACTTTAACTTTTATTAAATCCAGCAAGTAAATTCGATAATGTTCATGACGCGTATTCTAAACTACCCCCAACTTCACGTGAGTGATATGGGATCAATTAACATTCAATTAAACGTTTTCTAGTAATTGGTGATCATGTGCTAAAATAAAACTTCCAATGGCTAAAGCGACATGTTTTGAAAGTTTAGTGACTAACAAAGTTTTGAAATTGTTGAAGACATGAGTCTAGCGGGCTAAACAAATACTATGATTTACTTTTTATATATTTTAATTATTGCTGGTTTTGGAACCACTTCATTCAACTCTAGTTTGGGCAGAATAAATGTGGTCAAAATGTTTTACAATAAAGTATAAATTGCTCTTTTTTTAACAATTATGTTTTATATGAATAAAAATCATTTTTAAAAAATGACAAAATAGCTAATGAGATAGATTTGATCATAATGATTAGCTCTTGTTTGGTAAAACTTTTTTTTTTTAAATTTAAGTTAATCAAACTTCACTTTTAAACCACACAACTCATTGAACCCATAACTTTTATCCACTATAAATCACACATTTCTTCGAACCCACCAACTTCTAATCTTAAAAAAAATAAAATTGTCAACCAGGAGCTAAATAATCGATCACGAAATTAAGATCGTAGCACTTTAGACTGTAAGAATATGTTAAAAAAATTTCAACATGGAAAAAAGCACCCCCAAACAATGCGTAACATGTACACTATATTATGAGACTAAAGAACAAATTTGGAACAAAAACTCCAAGTGTTGAGGGCTAATTAAAAGTGGTTGGATTTGTCTTTTCAATAAAGTTTTTCTTATTGCAAATTAATGAGTGGTTTTATTGTGAGTGTGCGAAATGAGACAAGGACGGATAAAATATTGGACAATAATTTAGAGATATATATTATTATATTTTCCACGTTACACCCTTTTGTGTTTAGCATTGTCATTTCATATTGGATGATTCTAGGCTGAAAATTATTAAAGATAATGAAAATTGAGGGTGCAATCAAATTTTGCCACAATTTTTCACTTTGACTTCAAGGACCTAGTTGTTTCCAGATCTTGTATAGAAGGGTTTTGCCCTTTGTACAGAAGTAGGGGTTCACATTACCCCCGCATACCACTCACAAGAGGTCCCATCTCAATAAAAAAGTAAAAAAATAAAAATTACCCACTCCCCATGTGTGAGTGTTCTATAGGGTTATGTGAGAACGTACATGCAGCATGATTGGATATAGAAACACTAGTTCAATTTCACAAATTGTTTGAGCTATTTACATTTTAAAACTCATTTTTCCTTCAATTCATTTTTTATTATGTATTTTATGTGATCTACATTTTTATCAACTTTTTAATCTTCATCAACTTTTATAAAAATCTATTAAAAATCTGATTTTTTTTTTCTAAAAAAAAACAAACAAATAGGGGCTACCTTCGATACACGTGTTTTACGTTTTTGGAAAATTATTTGTAATATTATCTTTGTAAGGGGAATCAAGCTCCAAAATAATAATAATAATCGGAACTGAGAGTTGATCGGTTCCCAAATAATTCTTGATTTTTGAACCAAAATCGTGGGTAATCAGATGTAACCAATTTATTTTTTTAATAATTTTTTAACAATTTATAGGGCTGGAAATTATTTTTTTGCCGAACTTATTAACTTAAACAGGTTATGGATTACATATAAAAACTCGCTCAACCAAACCTAACCCAACCTATCAATAAAAAATTGTAAAATTTTAAGTTTTAATCGTATCATTAATTTGTCTATGATTTTTTTGGGTATTGAGATATTCGAACCGATTCACCGACGCCCATGCCTAATATTTGTCGTGTTATGTCCATGTGGCACATGTTATTCTTAGTTCAGAAGGAAAAACAAATCCTTTAATAGACACAACACAATATTATTCTTTTAAGTAGCCACACACGTAATTGGAGAAAATAAAATTCAACACTTATATAAAAATAAATAAAATAACAAATTTATACTCAGTTCTCCCAAGTCGGGTCGAGTATTTATTTATATATTACATGGTATCATTTATATATAAATCATACAAAGCGTGTAAGAACAACAGAAATATCGACAGCGATACCGAATATAAGAATTGTCAATCCAAGAAAGTTGATTAAACGAGCTTCCCTTTGATGCTGCAATTCCAAGAATGTTACTTTCTCCATTAGCCCTGACAATGCTGTGCATATTGCCATATACAATAGTGCCCTTCCCCCAGATACGTGCCATGGAGCTGCTCTTCTTCTTGTGTAATCAGAAGCACTTGGAAAAAGAAATAAAGTAATCCCAAACAGCCACTGCAAAATTGAACTCAATTAATTACATGAAAATAAGCAGCAACTTATAATTAAATTTCGGGTTTAAAACCTGTTTCGGTGCTCCCATTTTGGTCACTGAACAAAATTATCGATCAACTTTCTATTTCTTACCTAGTTAGTCACTCTATTTTTTGTGAAGTGTAAAAGTAGGATCGATTATTCTAACATAACGTCTTAGATCATTTCAGTAGGATTTTCATTCGCCACGTGCGAGTTTCAAAGACAAGTTGAGTATAATGACTAACGGAATAAGAGATTAAAAGTTCAATGCAAATTTCGTATGAAGATTAAGTTCGATGATCAAAATAGGGCACACCCGTAACTTCAACCCGATCGTTTGTTTAATTAATTAGTTACATACCTGCAAGCAAAACAAGGAGAAAGTGGTAATGCCAATCCATGAATGTAAGCTATACAAGTTGGTAATATTTCTTCTCTCATGAAACTTGAAAGCAGCATGCAATCCAACAATCCCCAGACATAATGCTACAGAATGAAAAAATGCATGCACAAATTTCTGAACTTTTCTTTCTGCTCTTACTGTCTTATATGCCATCATTGCTGCACTTGATAAATCGACCCAAAAAAGGACAACAGATCTCAACTCATTAGCATATGACTAGGTACTAATCGAAGCTTCCAAGGAAAAAAAGACATACCTTGACCAGCCATGAAAATAAACCCGAAGAACATGAGAAAAGGGTGAACCTACAAAATCGAAAAAGTAAGAAATGGATGGCTGGAGTTGAACATTTCGAATCATACAAGAATTAGTTTGCGACTATAATAATGTACATACGTTGAAAATAAGATTGGGATCATCTGAGTCGAGGTCGAGACCCCCACGGTAATGCAACAACCAAATGAGCATAAGCACGATTGCGATAACGCCGAAAAAGTGTGCCAAAAACGTCACTTGTGTGGCTGCCCTATGATGTTTGTACTGAATCTCCGTAGTATACATTGTGAAGTATCTCAAAATAATGGCTTAAATATTATATAGTTTCCAATGCTTTAATGAATTTACAGTATGTAGATAGATTATATGTGCTGTGTGCAAACTGCAAAGAGGGTTTAGGCTTCTTATAGGCATTTGAAACAAAATACTAAATGGAATTTGGAGGTTGCTTAATATTCTGGTTTTGGAATACAGCTCAAGAAACTTTATATTTCGGCAAGGCATATTCAAAAGAGACTCTTAATCAATATCCAGCTATATATCATGAATTTATATATAAAAATTTCTATTAAAGGCATATACAATCATACTTAGCCCCTATGCGGTAGAAATTCAAATTCAAATTTTTTTAATCACATATTTTTCTGGCATCCACGACTATTCAAACATATATTTCATCAGTTTTTATCAAAATCTGTTAAAAATCTAATTTTAATTCCCCCCACCAAACATGGGCTTAATGTATATAATGCAGTGAGAAGCAAGAAAAATAGATGAATAAAGATCGAAACTCTTTAATTACAATTGAATACCGAGAAATGATTGAAGAACGCGATCATACCTATTGAATCTTACTAATACGGAAAATTGGTAGTCAATACATGTTTCACAAAAAAATGCTAAGAATTAATTTTGATACAAAAATCTTTGATTCTACTGATACTGGATTTGGGGGAAAAAAAAATATCATCACTGTTTTAAAAGGCTAAAAAAGACGAGAACTAGGAGGATATAGACATGAAGAAAAATTCTCACATAAGGGGGAGTGTGGAAAAAAAAAAAAAAACCTAATTTTAACCACCTAATGCAAGACTAAGTGCCAAAAACCGTATATCTTTTTATTTATTTTTTTTTTGTTCCAATTTTTTTTAGAGGTTAAATAAATAAAATGAATAATTATTAATATTTTTATTAAAATAATTATTAATAGTATCAGAATAATTAAAATAATATTAAAAATAGATAAATGTCTTATTACATCTAGACGACATGTCAAACTTTGCATCTTTTTGAACCTTGCAAAATGTAAAAAAAATAAAATAATTCTCAATATTTTATTAATGAAAAATAAACCAAAAAACCCACAAAAATAAGTAATTTAAAATCAGTAATCTCTTAGATATCGACATCAATCTCAGTATTAAAAAAAATTGTCAGCTACCGTAATCTTCATCTAAGTCAATATCCACGCGCATCTCATGATTAACGAGGCGAAAAAATTATTTTCAAGGTCAAAATTCACCATAGTCTCACAGTGTCATAGTAGCAAATCAATTCGCTCCATCATTACATCCATTTGTTGATGAACAATAAAAATATTTACATAGCATTACTCCTGCTATCAGGCTTCTCAAAGTTGGTTATTTTATCACTACGAACTAATAGTTCGAAAGAAACACGAACAAAATAAAAAGCCTAAATAATATTGTCCACTATCACTACTTGTGTTATTTATTATTTTTTTTTTAAATAATATTTTTCAAGATAAACAAATAAAGTAATATAAAAGTACATTTGTTAAGTGCCCATGGAATTAATGGCAGACAAAATTTGGTCCCACTCAAACTGATTTCCAGCTCATTTAATTTTATTTGAGAAATGAAAAGGACAAAAGGGAAAAGAATAATAAAGATACGAGAAATCAATAAAAAAACAATGAAGAAAATTAAAGCAAGCATAGAATAATGTGTGTGCTTTAACTTCTTTGCATTTCCAAATACTTATTCCCCTTATCTTTTCACCCATTACCACTTTATTTAACTTCAAAAGGTTCGAATTCGATGTAAGAAATCGTTACTTTAAACGTAAAGTTGTCAAGACTCTAGATATTTGCTTGCTTGAATCACTTGCTTTCTACGTGCCAAATAAGAAATTTAATGAACTATAATACTATAAAACTCGATCTAAATGAAATTTCAGGGTAGAGGTTTTATGTTCTTGTTTTTTTATTTTTTCCTTTATGATTACAAAGTTTTATTATTTATTCCACTTTATTTTGTCAATTTTGAAGTTTCTAAAATAGGTTTGGCTTATACTTCTAACATTGTGCAATTAATTTATTAAATGCTATAAACTACGGAGAAATGAGAAGAAAATAGGGAAATCAATAAACTTATATTTGTTTTATTCATATATTTATAGAAAAGAAATACGGTTTGGGTACTACGATTATTCACTAATTTGTATTTACGGGGCTGTCCTCAACTGATATTTTGATAGATTTTAAAAAATTATAAATCCTAATAAATTTCGTAGATTTGAATAGATTTCCACAAATTCCATAAAAATCTCATCAAATATGATGAAATTTTAAAAGAATTGGTTATATATATTTTTAAGCTTGAAATCTATCTAAATCTTTTAAAATTATTCTATTAATAAAATCTTTATAAATCCATTAGTTATTGGGGATGCTTAAATTTTAAAAGATTTCATTAAATTTCATTAAAATCTCAATTATGAACACCTAAATTTTAATGAATTTCTTTAAAATCTCAATTGAGAACGCCTAAATTTAAAAGAATTTTTAAAATCCATTACAATCTTAATTAAGGACACCCTCCTTAGTTTACAATATTGCTCTTGAATGATTCATTACCAAATATTTGTCACGTTAAAAACATTATTCGATAAAAATATCAAATGAGGAGAAAAAAAAAGTACAGATAGTATTAAAACAAATGCTACCTTATTAAACCCCGTTTAATTTGCCAAACCAAACCATATTTTGCTGTTTGATTTGATTTTAAACCAAGGTTTTAGCGACAAAAAAAAAAAAGTCTGAAAAAATAAATATACCAGTTTCAAATTTCACTATATGATTTAAATTGAAACCATCTAAACATATACACTACAAAATCAATATATTTATCTCAAAACAAGCTTAAATCAAATACAAAATTTTATTATAAAATTTAAGCTTGCAATTCATTCATTAATTAAGTAAAATATTATCATAAATAAATTATAATTTTCTTAAAAAGCCAATAAAAGCTAATTAGTAAGTCAATTTGATGATGTGTAAAATAGTCTAATAAATAATATTTTGTGAGTAAAATAAGTAATAAAAACTTAGTTTCGATTCGGTCGACCCCTAACAATCAACACCTCCAAACGGCTCCCTTAGAGACGGCCACGAGCAGCAAATCACCTTGGCATAGAAGATCCATTAATAAACCCAATGAAGCTGTTAGAGATTCATGTACGACTCAATATGCCCAACATCTACGCACACGACAGGGAGGGAAACCCAACTAGCTACCCAGACACGCAGAAAAGTAACAAGAAAATGAACGAGAAAGAAAGGGAATCGAAGAGAAGAAGAATTAGGGACAAAGATAAAATTCTAGTTTATTATAACCCGACACATTTCTCTCTTGGATAAAGCTGTATGCCCAACATCTTATAGTCAGCAAAATGTTATAATAAAGCATTATAAGAAATGGAATAGAAAGCCTGTTTTGATTTCTCAGAACTTTCATCATTCGATCAAACTACAAGTAAATTCCATTGCTCTGTGCTTCAAACTCTAGCACATATGCAACTACAATACGAAACTTCAATCATCATTTGAAAAAGCTATGGACACATCTGCTACAGTTCAACTTCATATTGTTACATAGTTAATAACATCTTTGCTGAAGAAGTTAACAGTTACAAATCAACAAGTAGACATTTGGGACGGGTTAGACAAGAATGCGGTAAGTAAGACAGATTCACCTCAACCCGGCCAGCTTTAGGCGCGGTAAGTGTTCAATGGTGATAAGCAGGTTGGATTGTCCCTCAGCTATTAACTTTCATTTAAAATGAATGAATTAGTAATTAACTATGCCACTTGATACTATACACACAGGACTACCAGCTCCCAATTTGCCGCCTATAGAAGCAATATCATAGAATACATCACTCATTCTTCACGATACTTCTTTGAGTGCTAGATTCAGCTCCTGTGCAGACTTGGAAATTGAACCACCTCTTCTGCAAAACACAACCCGAGCAGATATCAAATCAATGTGTCTTTGTCCCAAATGAAAGCAGTAAATGATGAGAATCGCACACACCTTGAAAGGAGGGGCAGGCAACGCTTGACTTTCTCGAGTTCCACAAAGCAAATGTTGCAACGTTCCAGCCTTTGGATGAGAGAAAATATAATAAAAACATAAAATCAACTGAGCAATATAGCTAGGGAAAAATAAATCAAACCTTTGTTCTGCCTCAATATCCACACCAACAGACGATTGTGCCGACAATGAAGAATAGATCATCAAGCCAAATACTCTGACCAGTTTAATCAGCATCTCCAATGAAATATCTTTATGCCTAATGATGAGCAGTCCATTAGATTTGACATGAAAGGCACCAGCTAGTATTAGTTTTTCAACAAATGCAAAAAAGAGAACTGGTCAAGCTAGATTCAATATGGTATATTATTGTGTTAATAACCCAACCTTTAAACTAAAAAAAATGCCAATAAGGAAGCTAATTGATCTTTAAAAGAAAAGGGGTTGCTAACCCTAAACTAACTACGAAAGATGCCATGTCTAGGAAAGTAAAAAACTCAACATCTTCCAAAATATTTCTTTCCAGGAAACTATTGATAATCTTCTTATCAGAAATACAGACACATGGCCCCATCTTGCAGATTTTGTTTCCGCATTTGGCTATCTGATAATAGGTTAATAACGCAAAATGGATATTTATATAAAATATTTATGTTAGGAATCAAACTAGAGCTTCTAGTTCACTAGAAATAATAATATCTATCATAGAATATCTCAATCTCATTGAACAATGATTTAGCTTTGCCAGGAAACCAGCCGGTTGAGCTAGTTATCAAGTGAGATACATATAGCCTCCGAATAGTATTCAATGGATGGAAATGTAAGAAATGGTAAAGAATCATGTAAGAGTTTCGTTTACCTATCCATGTCACTATCAAGTAGGCCTGAGAGCAGTGGCAAAAGACAAGTGCAAAGATCTAATGTGACAATATCAGTTTTTTCTACTAGAAGGCACATTACATCAGCAAGCACCTGCATTCCAAAGAACATTATGAAGAATATAAGAGTTCGTTTGCATTGAGAATGTGAAATTTACGTTACATTTGTACTGTTACTGGCGAAACAGAGGAAAAATGAACCGTCTTTTCTTTCCCACATACAGAAACAGAAATACAGCACTTACACAATGATCAGCCATTTTCTCCAATGCACTAAGGGCCCCTTTGATATCATACCGTTGCCAGTAATTATGGACTACCTGGCAAAGAGATGAAATCTGATTAAACGGTCCTATAGCTAAATTCCAACCACATTCTTTATGAGACAAGAAATCAATTCCCTCGACAAGATCAAAAGATTAATAGGGAGAATTTCTTCAAACATGTTATCCCTTATGGGTATAATTTACAGAAGTTGATTCAAGAATGAAAAAGTATCCACGAAATAAAACATAAGACTAACTCGCCCCTTTAGTATTAAATGCACTTAAACTTCCAGCAATATTTGTCGTATCACATTTAGTAGTTCATTCGATTGGGAACATCCAGATCTTCTATCATAACATGCAACATCGTATTTAAGAAAATGGTATCAACTAAACGCCCCCCACTCTAATCCTGCCCTCTCGACCACCATAATGAATAAAAAGTAGAATAGGGAACCTATGGCATTACACAACAACGACTCACCTATGCTATTACACTAGTTAGAGAAATGTTTCCTATCAGAACAAAAAACATTTGCTTCTCAGCAGCAAATGAGAAGCAAAACTGAACACGAGAAAGCTGCATGCATTATCAGCAGCAATGAGCATCTGAAGTATACTTTTTTCCAAAACATATTAACTTCCACGAGTATATTATAACTTCTACTTCAGATACAAGCCCATATCTCTACAACAGAAACAAAATGTAAAGGGGAATTTCTTCAAGAGTTACTTTGCTTCTATTTGCTAAAAACATGCTCCAAACCAATTCTCTTCTTCACCGTGACCTTGAACCTAACCATTTAGATAATGAAGTTCACTTTTCAAGGATAACAGACAGTAAAATGTATGGCTTGGATAGGGGTGGAACTATTTGGAGAACAAGTTAGTTCTAGATAAAAATAGCAGAACCAGACCTTGCAGCACTTCATTCCTTCAGATGATGTTTTACATTTGTGTTGCAGGTTAGAATGTTGTTATATTTGCTGAAAAATGCCGACATTGTAGGTGGTTTCTTTTATGCTGGGGTTGCTCCTACCAGAAACATGTCGAATCATGCTCTTTAGGTTTGCCACTTGTAATTGTATATTTCGGTTTGGCTTCCTAAACTTTTAACTAAACCATAGAGTAAAATGAGAGTTCATCTCTCCTCTTACAGAGTTTCACAAAATAATCTTTTGCTTTAGTTTAATATACTAAAGAAGGCCTTGATCTTCACACACGCTACTATTTTGGCCTGAAAAGTAACTTGTTGGACAGTGGATAAATCCCAAGATCCTAGTCTCAAGTATTCTATAGGAGTGTGCATTCCAAGGATCTTTCTGAACGAATCAGGTAGTTGCTCCACATCGAAAGTGTAGACTTACAGCAGCACGTGAATCTAAGAACAAGGATTTGAAATAATAACAATAAGAGGTACCTGTAATTTGGCTAAACGAGACTGCATTGAGCCAACAAATTGTTCATGCTGTTCCATCAAGTCAGCAATAGCATCCTCCTCACTAGCGGACACTGATTCGTTTTCGCCAGTTGACAGATAGCCTCTCTGTCATGGTAGACATGAAGATAAAACACATAAGTGATACATAAAATGGATAGTAAGGTAGAAAGGGCTAATACCTACTTCTAAATTATGTTACAAGAGCTAGAATTTAAACACTGACAAATTAAAAAAATATCATTACGGTGACTCGAAATGGCCTTGACAAACTTTTAAAGCAATTATCAGAGAACAAAAGGGTCAGCATACATGGTAATTGCACGTTTGAACATAAAGTCAGCTTACATGCTACTCATATAAATGCATATCTTCCTAAAGCAATTATCAGAGGACAAAAGGGTCAACATACATGGTAATTGCACGTTTGAACATAAAGTCAGCTTACATGCTACTCATATAAATGCATATCTTCCTAAAAATTATGATGTTATCTAAATTTTGTATTGAAATAACTGTATGCTTGGGGTTAAAGGCATAAAATTATGATACCAAAAAATAAATATAAAAAAATACATAAAAAAAATAAAGAAACCAATGAAAGCAGTATGGAGAATTGCATTCATTAAACAATGCAATATGGAGAATTGCATTCCTTTTTATGTCTTTAGTTAATAAATATTATTACTTTTGTTCCAATTTGTTAAGAACAACTTATGTCTCTTTAAAAATGATGATAAATTTATTATTTTTGTTCGATACAAAATTTAAATTTGAAATTAACTTTAAACGGGACGGGTAGCGGGGGCGGGGACTATGTTTCCCGTGCCCGCCCCGTATCCACTTCGGGGTAATGACCCTCACCCCGTCCCCGCTCCATTTAACCGGTTAGGCCGGTTATTCTCTTCCCATTTTTTGGTGGGGCCCTATGGATGTCGGGTTGAATGTATTTTTTTGCCATCCCTATTGATACAAGGGGATTCGAAATTTTAGTGCGCTTTTCATCAATTGATTTTTATAGAAACTTGCATTAATCAAATATTTACATTGATTTTTGTTAATTTAGGTATTACCTTCATAGATAGATTATAATTTAGTCATAGAAAAAAATCATCAATTTTCATAATTTCGGCTAAGGCTAATTTAATTCAAATTTAAAGTAGTACATCTCTGTAAGAAATTATTAATCTTAGAGTAGGTTTCAGCGTGCCAACTAATTACAAGTAAAAATTATCTCAACATGAATGAATACAAATTATTAAATTACATGAATCGTGAAATATCATAAAATGATCCCTAAAACTTGGTATTTTTCAATTAAATAGAGGATTAATGAATTTCAACTCTCCCCAAAAAGAGGCTCGAACATAAGCTCGCCAAGCTTTATAGCGCCATTATATTACTTTTGAGCTAAGTAATTCATAAGTGCATTTTATACATTTATATATGATAGAGAATATGGACAATTGCGGGTAAATATATCGAAATATGATTTAATTCTATATAACTTATGTTTCGTAGGATGACATTGATGAACGTGATAGAATTTAGTAAAAACAAAGAACAATGGTTAAAATGGAAGAAAAATCAAAGTTCAGGGACCAAATTGAAAATAGTCGAAAGATGACCCGAAAGAAAAAAATGAAGATGTAAAATAGTCGAAAACCAATTTAACAAAGACATGAAGTACTGGAAGAAGAAGAAGTGAGAAAAGAGATAAAAAAAAATAATAAGAAAATGAAGTTCGGGACCAAAACACAAATAATGAAATTTTACTTGAACTATGCTATAGTTCTTTGAGCCATGCGATCCAATGGAGTGTTTCAGGGTCTTCCAGAGCTAAAATTGGTTGAGCCATGCTATAGCATGTGATTGTACTATACTCTAGCATAGTACATTTTTGGAGGAAAATTTCTAGTTTTCCTACTTGAATCAAACTCTTGTGGAAACAATATTGGAGACTTTTTTTAAGACCTATGGCTGTCCGTAAATGAGGGGTGACACATTCTAACAGATTTGGGAACATAAAAGGAGCAAGAAATACGAAAATCGATTCCAAGACTCGAATATTCAATTTAAAATTTATTTGGGTGATGTCGATTCTTCAATATTTCTTTTTTTCTTCTTCTCTTCGTACCATGTTATGCTAGATTTATTTGTGATAGGAGAATAATGAACTATGTAATATGAACTTTTAATATTTAATTTTACATATTTGACATTAAAAATATGTCTTTGAATTTTGAATGATTTACATGATTATCTCTTTTCTACAATTATTGTCTACGGTAATTGTATAAATTTGATGACTTATTTTATGCATTCAAAAGAAGGAATATTGGCTCGATATACTGTAAATTATCATACGGTCCAATATGTGATAGAAAAACACTGCTATACACTATGTGAATCTTTAAATGTTCATAAATATTCACGCATTCTTATATGCTAGCATCCATCATAGAGATATAGTTAGATCATATATAAGAGTATAATTGACATTACTCGAGAGAGATTATTAAATAAAATGGGAATATTGATTTTTCAAAATTCAATCGAGTTGTCAAAATGTAGAATTAAAGTTAAAAATGATTACTACATAGGAATTCAGAATTCTAGTGCACTTGTCATTCATTAAAATACATTAACTTGCATTTAACATAACTTGTATTTAGTTTAGTTAATCCACTCATAATTGCATAAGTAACTTATTTTAGTTATAATTTTGTCACAAACAAACATCATATTACTCTTGTTTCGATTAAGATCGCGATAATTAAAATTGAACTAAATCAATTTCTGTAGGACGATCCTTGGACTCAAATCAACTTTATTATTTGTTAACGAATCGTACACATGCGATGATTTTTAATCGAAGGATATTTTCGTGAACATTATTATTAGTAGCGAACTCTATATATCTAGTCATTTTTGTATATTTTAAATTGTGATGGATGTGATCAAAGTGGGATAAAGCAACAAAGAACATGTTTGGATTAGTAAAATTCCTTTCTTCTTTGAAGTCTAGTAAAATTTGTTTATATAATATTGAGAATAACTGTGTAAGTGACCAAGAAAATTGATTTATTCGTGAAATAATATGTGTGAAATACATAGAGCCTTGGATGTAAAAAGAGTACACAAACAACAAAATACAAGTACTGTATGAATATATGAATGCTTCATTTTGTGTTGATGGCATATCTAATAATTGGGTTTTGGCTCTATTCACCAACCAAGAAAATTGTACCCTAAATTTTAGGTTAGCATTCTTATTAAAATGTGATTACTGGAGTTGGATGCCCTCCATATTTCTTATTTTACAAATTTATCCAAAGCTAAGCAACGTCACTTTAGTGTATGATAATGAGGACTATCGTGTGGGTTTCGAGATATGGAAAACGCTATATAATAACATGAATTTTGCTAGGTGTACATCTAGAATTACATTCCCCTTATGTGGAGGGTGGTGATGCATTGATGTAATTTCAAGATTCAAAATTAATGGTGTAAATGATGCTACATGATAGAATGTAATGAATGATGTCAAAGGTAATGTATATGTAGCATGACTCTAATAATATTATAAATGACTATAATTTCTTTTTAATCCTCTTACATACTGTTAAGTTGATTGTATATATTACCGATAAACTTGAGAAATACTTACAAAGCTGCGAAGTTTGAGCAGTAGAACAATCGCTTGACTGAACATTGAATTCAGCAAAACGAGAGAGAGAGAGAGAGAGAGAGAGAGAGAGTTTCCTTTATTGCTCAACTTTACTCTATCTAAAACTAGAATGTTCAACATACACATCATACACGTATGTATCATTAGTTTCTCCCACTTCAATTTCCTCTTCATCTCGTTTGTCCCTTTGTGATCTTTCCTGTGTGCCACGGTCCTACGCAAAACTAATTTACTCGAGGCGCACTCTACAATTTTGTGGCTGCACAATTTTTCTGACAATTACTTCTATAATGAGTGCACAACAATTAATCAATGTATTGATGGTTATTGAATGAAAAAACCCCCTAATTTTTATATGGACAATAAGGGCATTTCATGCGCTTATCCGAACTTCTATTCTAATTTATTTATATATGATTAAGTGATTATCTATTTAATTGTGTAAATTATGTTAATTGTAGTAAAATCCCAACTTGGATACGATTTATGTGAAAATAGGCTATTTGGAGCTTAATTGGAGTTGATTTTAAGCAATTGAAGAGTAATTGGATTGCAAGAGATCAATTGGAAGTATTAATAGAACATTCGATAAAAATTCATAAGTTCAGAAGTTAAATTCGACATTTGGAAAGTTTGAGGACTAAATTACAAACTCCAAAACTTGTTTTGGGTCAACTATTATTACTTTGGAATGAAGATGACTTAATTGCAAATATTACAAATTGAAGGAATAAAGTCACATGAGAAAAGGAGTTCAATTGGTAAAAAGAATTGTTTTCTTTTATTTCTTAAACTTTTTGGTAGAAACCATTTCGAACTCTTTGGTGGAAATCAATTTGAACAAAGACTTTACCTAATCTTGATATATATATATATATATATATTCAAGCCTAGGTTTGAGGGATTCATTGATCAAGCCAAAAGGAGAGAAACATCAAGAAATCAATTAAGAAGCTAGGGTTTCAAGATTTTATAAGAAGAATGCGGAATCTTGGTGCAAAATCTTCATCTTTTTCTCTTTTTTCCTTAATACCCCATGATATACTTTAATTCTTTATTGTATTCTTATTCTCCCATGATGTGTAATTAAGTAATTAGTTATGATAAATGATTGTAACCTAATTTTGAACCTTATTTTAAATTAAAAAGTTTTAAATCTCAAATTGATTATGGGAATTGTTTTTGCTTCCAATCTTAATGCTTGGATTAATTTTTAACTAATTCATTGATTTTGTGAACAATGATTACGAAGAGATGCAAATTATTTGTTTAGACCTCGTAGTAAAAGTCGGTAATTAGTATAAAACGTAGATACTTATTCTAGTTATTGCAATTGTTACATGAATTCTTAGAACTTAAGTGCGTTTAACTAAGATTGATTCACATAGAGATATGTAATTGAATTAGTTAAATAAATTCAATGATATCTCGAGAAGGATAAATTGAATACATTAAAAGAATTCGATTGGGTAAATACAATTAATTGTATAAAACTTGGTGATTGAGATTAAGGGACAACTATGGTAAAATTATGAATCCTAACAACTATCATATTAAAAAATCACTTTTATTTTAATATATTTAAAATAGAAAATTAAAAAAAGAAAAATAAACATTTTCTATTAGTATTCGACCAGATTAAAGTTAAGAATAATTGAACCAATTGTTAAATAGTAGTTCTCTTAGGAACGATATCTGGACTCATAGATCTACTTTATTACTTGTTACGATTCGTACATTTGCAGGATAAAAAATCGATAACAATGGGCCTTACATAAAGCCCTAGATAAGAATTCTCTCTCTCTCTCTCTCTCGACCACGCATCCACACACTTATAGATATGGACTATGCGATGATGCTAAAACTTGATAGTCCTCATAAAATGTAGTGAAAATTGGATAAAAGTTTTGAGTTCAATGAAATGTGTAACCAAATATAAAGTTAACTTTTTAAGAAACAAAAACTTTTACCAAACAAGCACATAGCATAATTGCACTACAAACCACTCTACTTAATTATATCTTTTATTTGAATTCATTCGAATAAAATTATGATTGAATTTGATTATTTATTGAAGCTTATATGTTGATAGCCTAAAAGAAGTGAAAAAAAATAAAATCTTGTTTAATTTTGTTAAATATTGTGTTACCAAACCTGTTGCAAATAGTTATAGCTAAGGGCTTCAAACCCTAGACCCAAAATTATATATGACATGTTTGTTAAGTAAACATACACAGTAAAATAGTAAACAAGAAAAAAAAAATCAATATTATTCATAATAATTTGGTACAGTCTAGTATAAGTACCAAACAAGCCAATATATTTTTACTTCAACCGGCAGGAAATTCAGAAAACTAACGTGTTAGGTGTTGATGCGTATTGCATTGGGTGCATGGTCTTGGTTAAGGATAAATGTTTCTGTGGCTGAGGCAGTACCAAACTTAATCGTATTAAATTCTGAATAGCCAGATTGGGAACCACCAATCTTTGTGTAGTGTCAGAGATCAAACCATCAATTTGCATTAGAGAAATTGCAACTTTATATGCATTTTAAATCAGAGATACCATGGGAGGCAACTAATTTAGAATTGTGATTTATCTATTTTGGTAAAATAAATGTTTTACGTTATTGCATTGTTTTCGAGTAAGAAGGACTTTGTTTATCTCGTTTTTCTTACAAATAAAAGTAAAAGAATAATGAATAAATATTTTCACATTGGTGACTTTGTTTCAAATGCGAATCATAGAAGAATAAAAAGTAAAAAATAAAAATTAATGAACACTTGGTCGTACTTTTTTCAAGGATTGAATATCTCTGCGGCAATTTTCTCTTATTTATTTGTAGACTAGTTTATTCATTCCGTATTGAAAATTTAGGCAAATACTGGCTTTTATAAAGTTTGGGAGGATGTAAACTAAAAGCAACCAACATAATCTATTTCCTCAAAAAGCCATAAAAATGACAAAAGTAAATCTACCATGCCCTTCATTTTAAAACCAATAAAGTATTATTATTATTATTATTATTATTATTATTATTATTATTATTATTTATTTATTTATTTATTTATTTTGAACAAACATGCCTTGCTGATACAAATCTATTTAAAGAATATTTTGCTCTAAAAATGGAAGAAATTGGTTGGATATTATTCGCATGTATAATTAAGAAAAGTTCCGTCAACTCATTCCAACCGACACACATTGATAAACCCTTTTGCAATAACCACTCTCGTCAAAAAGAAATATTTAAGACATTTGGTTCTAAATTAACTATTCCCACTACATATTACCAAAACTCTTTTCTGCCTTGATCATTGTAATTTCAAATTGGTTTTCCAGAATAAGTTTCATTAAAACAATTCAAACATTATTTCTCATTTTTAATGAATATAAAAAGCAAAAATCTTAAGAAGGCAAAGTTAGAAATGGTAAGAGTGGCACTAATCACACCTATAACTTGTAAATTGTAATTGTCCCTAAAGCTTTGACTTATACCCTTAATAAATGCTTGACTAACTGAGGTGATCAATAATTAATAATGATTAGAAATAAGAAATAGATAGAACCTTAATGTAAATAAATTAAACTAAAAAACCTAAACTTTCATGTTAAAAAAATGCACAAAATTGAACAATATTCTCTGCCCTCAATGCATGGAGAGGAGAAGATGCTGAATTAAAGTCCTCCACGTGCAGCAATTTTTCAATTCTTTTCACTTACAAGTATCCTTAAATGGTCAACCTATTCTTGGCATAATCCTCGGTACCATTTTATCGAAGCAGTTAGATAAATATTCGAAACATTAACTGAAAAAGATAAATTTTGAGAAAATTGTATATGTTTTTATTATGTCCAACATTCAAATACGAGACTATAATTTATAATTTTACAAGAGCTAATGTATCCTACAATAAAGGAAAGTGAAATAAAGATCTTAACTATTTCCCTAATAGAGAGGGGTTACAAAGATCTTAACTATTTCCCTAATAGAGAGGGGTTACAAATCACCTAAGTATTGAAAATAATCTCTCTTAATTATTCAAATCAAAACTAACATAATCTTAAAGCTCCCCCTCAAGTTGAAATATGTATATCTAACATGTTCAACGTGGTTCTTAGCTTCTTAAATCTACCAACTGCAAATGAGATGTGACAAATTTGATGGTGATCTGACCATCTTGTATCTTTTCTCTTATAACGTGACAGTCAAGTTTTTTGTGTTAGGTGCACTCATGATATACTGAATTTGCAGCTATGTGGAGAGTAGCTTGATTATCACATAGCAGCCTTGTTGGTCCTATAGAAACTTGCATATCATTGAGCAAAAATGTGAGCCAAGTTAGCTCACAGGTTGCTGCTGCCATGGACCAGCTTTTGAGGATGATCTTAAAATTGTTTTTTGCTTTCCAAGAAATCAATGAATTCCTTAAGAACACACAATAACCTGTTGTTGATTTTCTTGTCAACACACAATAACCTGTTGTTGATTTTCTTGTCATAGGACAGTTTGCCCAATTAGCATCACAATAATCTTTCAAAGTAAAGGAATTGTTCGATGAGAATAACAAACCTAAACCAGGACTTCCTTTCAAATACTTGATAATATGAAGAGCAACATCTCGGTGAGGCTTTCTCGGAGCATGCATAAATTGGCTTAGGATATTAATTGAGTACGTGATGTCTGGTCTTGTAATTGTGAGATAGATTAGTTTTCCAACTAATCTTATGTGGCGTGCTGGATTATGTAGAAGGTCACCTTTATTATTTGTGAGGCTCAAATTCATCTCCATGGTAAAGTTTGATGGTTGAGCACCCAAGTATCCAACATCATCTATGATCTCTAAGTATATTTTCTTTGAGAGATGTTGTAATTGTGGCTCATAAAGAATGGCATACAAGTTTACTAGAAGAAAATACCGATGCCGAAACGGAGTGGAGTAAAAGGAGCGGAACAATGGCATCGGCCTCTTGGGAATTAATTTATTGTCTGTTTGTCAGGAACGCTGAATGGATTGGGGGTGTGGGGACATCGCCCACGCTGTACGGTACATGGATATTTTCTTGTACGAGCCCTAAAGTCTTGTATAAGCCAGGACTAGGTTTAATATATATACACTGATGATGTAACCCTATTTCACACTGAAAAAATATATATGCTTCCCTTTTTATGGACGTAGGCACATTGCCAAACCACGTTAAATCGTTGTGTTGATTTTTCTCTTTCACTTATCCATTATGCGTACAAAATCAACAACGGTATCCGAGCGTCGGTCTAGATGGAGAATTCTTCGATTGCAGAATTCGATGTGATAAAATTCAACGGAATTGGAAATTTTGGATTGTGGTAGCGATGGATGAAGGATTTGTTGGCGCAATAAAGGATGGTGAAAGTGTTATCTGGGAACAAGCCAGAGGCTATGTTAGTTGCCAATTGGGAGGAGCTTGAGACATGAACAGCGGGTACAATTCAGCTTTGTTTGGAGGACGAGATCATGTAACACTCATGGACATTGAGTCTCCGGTAGAGGTTTAGCTAAAATTGAAGAGTCGTTACATGTCAAAGTCTTTCATGGACAAGCTGCATTTGAAGTAGCAGCTCTACGAGCTCAAGATGCTGTAGGGTACAAATTTGATTCAACACACCAACGTGTTCAATTAGATTATTAGCTATATGTTGTGACTTAACATCAACTTCGATGACGAAGATAAGGTAATGATGTTGTTGTGCTCTTTTCCTCCTTCGTACGACCACTTGGTGACCAAGTTGACGTGGGATAAAGAGACTCTCGAATTTGAGGAAGTCACATCAGCCCTATTGGCTTACAACTACCGAAAATTACACACTGGTGAAAGTTCACAGGGTGAAGGGTTGATCGTGAAAGGCTATTAGGATCTGTGAGAAAGAAAGACGTGTGGTTCTGTCACGATACTCTGACGTAGATGTAGATAGTGCACGTGATAACATACATATCGTAAATGTGTCTAATATTGATTTTGACAATGAGTGGATTTTAGACTCAAATGCCCTTGTTCATATGTGTCATATTAAGTCTTGATTCTATAACTACAGAGATGTTAAGTCTAGGAAGTATACCTTTGGGATGATCGTACACACACTATGGAAGGATTGGTGGTATTCCTTTTAGGATGCATGATGTCATTATCAAACCTATTCTAGGATTTAGGTATGTCCAGAACTTTGCAAGGAATCTTATTTCTTTAGGCATTCTAGAAGATGAGGGTTACGAGTTCAGATTTCATTTTAGCATTTTAAAGATTTGTAAATGGTCTCTAATGGTTATGAAAAATCCCAAGAGGACTAGATTCTATGTCCTTCAAGGTGAAGACTTAAATAACAAAACGTTTGCATTATCTTTAGTTTGTGAAGATATATCAAAACTTTAACATAGGAGGGTGGGGAACCTTGGAAAAAAGGGATTGAGATGTCTTAGTGACTAGAATTTACTTGGTAAGGATAATGACTTTTACGAAACGTGTGTTATAGAAAAGTCACACAAGGTTAGTTTGGGATAGGTAAACACAATGCTAAGAAATAATTAGACTGCATTCATATAGATTTGTGCGGTCCAGAAAAACATTCTACAGATCGTGGGAATAGATTTTTTTGTTCACTATTTATGACCAGTCGATAAAAGTTTGGGTGTATCTTTTTAAATCTAAATCTGAAACTTTCAATATGTTTAAGTCCTGGCTTGCCTTAGTTGAAAACAAAATGGGAAAAATTGTGAAAACTCTTAAAAAAAATAATGGTTTAGAGTTTTGTAACTTTTAATTTATAGTTTCTGCAAGGGAAAGGGTATCATAAGGCACATGACTATGAAAAGTGCCTTCCAATAACATAGGGTGGCTGATGGGAAGAATTGCACTTTAATGGGTAAAGTCAGATACATGATGATTAGTTGTGGGTTGTCTAAAGGTTTTTGGGGGTGAAGGCTTGTGTACTGCTGACTATTTGATAAACATGTTACCTTTTATTTTTGTTAACTTCAAAACTTTCCAAGAGTTGTGGTTTAGAAAACCTCCAGATTTGTCCCACATTAGAGTGTTTGGTTGTGCTCCTTATGCACATCAGGTTAAGGGTAAATTGGGTGGGGCTACTAAATGTGTCATGTAAGGTTATCCAAAGGGAGTTAAAGAATATAGATTGTGGGTTTTAGGTGTTAAATGCATTAAGATAATTAATAGTAGATATGTAAACTTCAATGGACTTGATATAACTCGCCTTAAATATTACACTGTCAAAAAAATATATTGATGAAGGAGAATCTTCTATTTTTAGGAAAATTGACTTTGATGTGAAGAAATTAGATGATAATCCAGAAGATAGTGAAACTTAACCTCAAGAAGAATCTGATCAAGAAAAATTGATAAAGTAACCTGAATTTGAAATTCTTGACTTTTTTGAAACTGTTGTCCCTAATCAAAAACTTTCTACAGGTAATAATTTGGAGGATTACTAGTTAGTGAGAGATAGGGTGAGAAGAGAGGCGAGTCTTCAAATTTCATAGAGTTTGTCTTAGTTTCAAGTGAAGCTTTTGAATTAGTTGAACTTGCTTCATTTGAAGAAGTAGTTAGCTGTAAAATTTTAAGAATTGGAGAAAGGCTATGAAAGAGGAGATCTAGTCTTTTAACAAAAGTGAGACTTGGAAGTTGGTTAAAAATCCAAAGAATTAAAAGTTAATCCATTGTAAATGGATTTACAAGTTCAAAGAAGAAGTATGATCCAACGACCATTTAAGATACAAAGTTAGATTGGTTGCCAAGGAATTTACTCATAGAGGGTGGATAAAATATAATGAGGTATTCTCACCTATCATTAATTATAAAACTATCTAGTTAGTCTTAGCCTTATTTGCCGAGTGTGATTGGGAATTGGAGTAACTAAATGTTAAGACGACTTTTCTTTATAGAGAGTTGGATAAAGAAATTTATATGTTCCAACGTCAAAGGTTTGAGGTGAAAGGGAAGTCTGAACTTGTTTGCTTGTTTAGAAAGTCTTTGTATGATCTTAAGCAGGGTCCTAATAATGGTATAAAAGATTTGATACTTATGTGCTTAAATTCTATTTTAAAAAGAATGGATTTGATGCATGTTTGTATTATAATAACGCTAAACTACGTTGGGAAGTTAATTTATTGTTATATATGGATGACATGTTGCTTGCTAGTCCTAGTAAAACTGATATCATAAAGATGATAAACCTTTTAAAATCGAAATTCAACATGAAAAACTTAGGAGAAGCAAGAAAACCTCTTGGCATGACCATTAAAAGAAATAGGGTTGATAATAGAATGGTTATTAATCAAGAGTCTTATCTAGATAAAGTGATAGCGAAATATTGTCTGAAATTTGCCGAAATATTGTCTGAAATTTGCTATATTTGTCAATGTACCATTAACTGCACACATGAATTTGTCTTCTTCACAATACCCAAAAAATGAAGAAAAGCATGAAATGATTAATGTTCCATATGCTAATGTCGTTGCTTACATGATGCATTTTATGATTATCAGACCTTACTTATGCAGTTAGTTTCTTAAATAAGTATGTCTGACCTAGGTAAATTTCATTGGTCTACACTTCAATGCCTATTGAGATACCTAGCTAGAACTGTTAAATAGGGACTACTGTTTGAAAAAGGAAGCGATAAGTTAGAGCTAAAATGCTATATTGATTCTGACTTTGTAGAGGATAAATATCAGAGAAAACCTAACACTTCATACTCTTCACTTTGAAAATCACAGTCCCTATCTATAATCACACTCTCGAGTAATGAAGCATAACATATTGTATTAACTAAAGCTGTAAATGCATGTGAATTAAACTTCTTGAATAAAAATGTTATGATCTTTATTGATAGTCAAAGTGCATTGATGTTGTGTAAAAACCCTATGTATCATAAACAATCTAATCATATTGAGGTGAAGTAACACTTCATTAGGAAGAAGTTAACTTCTAATGAATTTATACTATTTAAAATTGCAATTGATGATAGTCCTACAGATTTTGGAACTAAAGCACTTGCTATTGGAAAGTTCAACAAATGTTTATCAATATTCAATATTGATAATGGTTAATTGTTGTGCTGGTATTGAGCTGGAGTCAGCGATGATGACGAAAAATGACTACACTAAAGGATGGCAAATGTAACGAGAATTAGGTAATGGATTATAAGTGTTCCAAGGTGAAGATTTGTGAACTTGGATCACTCAAATCCACATTACACATGCATATTGGACAAGTAAGTTTGGTGAGGATTATGCTAGTTTGGAAGGATTATGAACTTAAGATTAAATCCAATCTTGTGGTCACTTTCTCTTCTTGTTCTGTTTCTCACCCATCTTTTCTCACTAGTACATTGGTTTGAATTTTGAATTTACTTTGTCTAGGTAGTGGCTTCTTTGGTATTATTTAGACTTGACAAAAATAAGAAGAATAGAGAGAGGAACCAAGTGGGAGAGACGTATTTCCCTAGCGGGTTCTACTTAGTAAATTCATTGTCATTCACTTTAGAGAAATTACTTTGATCCAATATGACAAAAATCTGAGGTCAACATCAAAGACTCTATTGGTAATGGTGTTCAAGAAACTTTGGCAATTTTATCACATTAGATATATTATTCCACATTGTGAGTTGTAAAAAATTATTATAATCTATATTTTATCTCTACACAGAGTGTGTTGGGTTTTGATACTCAATAAATCTCGGGTGATAATATTAAACTGTTTGAATTAAGTTTCATAGGTCTCGACCGATGAGTGAAATTATTATCAACATATCAATCAAGTGGCTTAACCCGAAAACAACTTGAGGGGTCGTTGGAAGCAACTTAATTAAGTTAATGTTGCTCACGACCCATTTACTTCTTGGATGGCTCTCTTTTATGTTCTAGCGCCTTTATCATTTGTTGGCCCAAGAGCTCACAATTAGAGCCCACTTAAATTACACCCTAAATCTATATATGGCCTCATTTCTTGGAAGAAGCCGCGTGTGCAATTGTAAGAAAAGAGGTAGCCGACCTTTTTATGTTTCCTTTTTCGTGTTTGGAAAACAAAACCTATCTTTCTCTTTTCTTGGTTACATATTACAGCCAACGTATTTTATTCTTTGGAGATACATAGAGTTGAGCAACAGAAGTAAAACATAGTTGCGGATTGGAGTTGCATGGTTGAGCGTATTTGATGTTGGTAAGTTGAAACTGAGCTTGGATTCCACAAAATTGAAGATCAATTCCGCTACATTTGGTATCAAAGCCAAGTTGGTGGTGGATTTTCGGTCAAAAATTGATTTGAAAACACCTTAAAAATCTGGCAAAAAAGGAAACAAAAATTGCCCAATTTTTTTGAAAATTCTCTTTAGACCTGTTTTTACATTTTTCGGAAACCACTTATCTTTTGGAGAAACGGAGACCAAGGTGGACTCGGCAGGTTGAGGTGCAGCTGGGAGTGGCATGCATGGTGGCCAAATGGTGTCGCGTGCGGCTGTGCATGAAGGTTACGCGTAGAATGCGAGTGAGGCATTGGCAGCGTGTCGAACGGTTTCAGGCTGTGGTTCCAAATGACATTTTCTTCAAGATAATAAGACAAACCCTGTAGTGTTGTAAGATTTCAGTTCGGGCGATATGATGAAAATTAGACGATTTTACCCTTTTATGTTTTGGTGCCAGTGTCGTTTCGTGTTGACCGATGTTTTGGGACGGATAGTGGTAGCCATAAAGTTTGGTAAATTCACATATCTCGATATTTACAGACCTTCAGATGTGTTCTACTATGATATATTGGCTTATCCCGTTTAATTTCAACATTAGCGAGTTATCGTGTTGGGTGACATTAGGATTGGGGTTATCGTGTAGGGTAACCATTGTTTGTGCTAGAAATTTAGGAATTATTTGATTTATTTGAAGTTTTGAATTTTACGACAAGTTAATAATTTCTTTTGTGATTTAATTGTCGTTTAGTCACTGTATGAGACTGCATTGCGTGAGAATTTAAATTTTTTATCGACATAACTTTGTGTTGTATTGATTATTCTATTAGAACACATAAACTCAACCCGTTTTATTATTCCTTTGATACTGAGATCGTGAATCTCACGGAACCCTGAGAATTTTGAACGATGTATATTGTGGCCTTATGATTACATTGTGTGACCTATTTGTGCATTTTGGTTGTTCTTTTTTCAAAATATCTTACATTTTGAAGTTTGAATTTTAAATGGAAAATGAGATTTTTCGATTTGGCACAAAAGATAAAGGGAATTTTAGTTTAACAAAAAGTTTCAAAAGTCATAGATGGCAAAATTTCTACAAATTTGACAAAAGCACAAAAAGAAGAATATGATGAACTTGCTTACACTTCAATTATTTTATACATGTTAGATACTATTTCGAAAAAAGTTGGAAAACGTGATTCTACAAAGGAACTTTGGAAAACGTTGGAGGACTTATATTTTCTTAAATTTACTCCTAATATGTTGTACTTGCTTGAAAGATTTTTCAATTTTAAAATGGATCATTTAAGGATCCTGATGATAATCTAGATATTTTTAACAAGCTTGTTTAAGATATCATTAATTATGATAAGAAGGTGTCTGAAACATATAAGGCTATTATCTTGCTTAATACCCAATTCATATAGAGATGTTATAATTTTAATTCAGTATGGTAGGGACACCTTAATACCAGAGAATAGATTACCTTAAAAGTAAGGAGATGGAGATTAAGGCTGAAAAAAGGATAACACGAGTGGTGAGTTATATATGTTGAGGAGTATAATGAAGTTTAAGTAAATAAGTTTGGGTAAGGCTCAAGACAGTAGTAACTCGAATGATGAGGGTGGTGAGAAGAAGGGCAAAAGTTGGGACAAGTTCGGTGGTAAGTAATGTTACAGCTATAGTAAGTCTAGACATTTTGTAAGGTATTGTTCCAAGAAGAATGATATATTAAAATGAGAGGTGAGATGAATGTGGCTATAGGGTCGAGTGATGACCCTAGTGAGATTTATTAAGAGTAAACCTAGTTAATGGATGTGTATCTATGTGTAAGCATTTTTGTATGTGCGTGATTACTTAATTCTGTTGTATGATTATATGTTGCATTTCAATGTATTTAATATATGCATTTGCGTGAATTTGATAGCAATATGATTACTTGGTGTAATGTGTTGCATGCGTAATGGGTTGGGATGCATTAGCGATAAGTGTGTTGAGTGTCTGTTGGTGGGGTGGAATATAGATGTTTAGGGATACATTGGTGGTTTGTACCAAGGATGTGGAATGTGACATTTGGATTACGAGTGGAGAGGTGATTAAATATTGAAATCTTTTATCTGTGAAGACCCTATATAGATGGAGTGCGAGATACACATTTTTATCACTTCTGTTAGGTGAAGATACATTATCCACTTAGGTTGGAAGAAGTGATGTGGTGATAGAGCATTATCCCATGGATTTATGATCTATTGTAGTTTATTAGTTAGACATGAGTTGAGTGATCAGTCTAGTGAGCATCGTGACCTTTTGATTAATTAACTTAGTATTAATCTATTGTTTTGTGTTAACGTGTTTATAAAAGATATGTGGGTTATCTTATGTTATATCTTCATCACATGACTATTTGCTCTTAATTGTTCACTGTGATTATCTACTTCTACTTGGATATTTGTTTGTAACCTTACCCCTAGTGAGTACGTAAAGTGGGTATGGTAGTGTTTCGAGTCCGAAACACGATGTAAGGTCTGTGATTCCAATTTTATTGGTTACCTTGATTATGCAAGTACTAACTGTGTGTTTTGATTGCTTGCAAGTTTATTGGGTATCAAGGTAGAGATTTGTTGGGTTTTGATATCCAATAAATCACGAGTGATGATGTTAAACGGTTTAAATTAAGCCTTTGTTTGTCTACCATTAATCTAAAAAATTGTTTGCTACAGTAAAATTCTCCACCACACATTTACCTAATAAAATATTCTACACACAAATTAATAAAGTTACTTTAAATTTCAACCACACATTTTTCAAAAAATACTATTCATTACTCCATTCTTCTCCCAATAATGGAAGACAAACAAGCACTAAGTTTCATATACCTCGGTCGATGAGTGAAATTATTATCAACACATCAGTCAACTGGCCCAACCCGAAAACAACTTGGAGGCCATTAGAAGCAATTTAATTAAGTTAATGCTGCTTACGACCCATTTTCTTCTTGGATGGCTCATTTTTATGTTCCGACCCCTTTACCATTTGTTCGTCCATGAGCCCACTATTAGAGTCCACTTAAATTACACCCTAAATCTATATGTGGCCTCATTTGTTGGAAGATGCGGTGTGTGCACTTGTGAGAAAAGAGACAGTTGACCCTTTTGTGTTCTCTCTCTTCGCGTTGGGAAAACGAAACCTATCTTCCTCTCTTATTGGTTACATATTGCAGCCACCCTATTGAGTTCTTTGTGGATACAATGAGTTGAGCAACTGAAGTAAAACATAGTTGCGTATTGGAGTTGGTTGGTTTAGTGTGTTTGATGTTGGTAAGTTGAAATTGAGTCCGAATTCTACAAAATTGAAGATCAATTTCGCTATAGAGTGATTTTGAAATTGTTCAAAAGATTGTTTTGAGCGATGACTTTAAAATAAAAATTGAACTTACCAACCTTACCAAAATTGGATATAGGAACAACAAGAAAATGAGTAATAAGGCCAATGAATAGGACAAAGTAATACCAAGAAAAACGGATACAAAGTCGAGGCAAGAATTGAACTTTTTGTCCTTAAGTCAATGTTGCTTCGTAACGATGCCTAGGGATGATGGAAATCAACTCCCAAGATATAATGACTATCTTTTTATATTTGTAGCACTCCAAAACACAAGAACAACGAACTAGAAAATGGATTTTTTTTACTCCTTCGTAAATGAAATGGAAAACAGATTTTTATACAAAGTTTTGGCTAAGAAAAGATGAAATTTTATGTTATGCTATGATTGCATATCATTTGGATGAAGTAATAAACATTCCAAGGGCCTTATTTATAGAGGTGAAGAGATTGTGAGTGAAGAGACATGCCTCAAAACTCAGCAACATTTGTCAAAAGTCATCGCTTTTGTTGTCGGTCGCTTGTCGCCCTCGTGTCGCTCGAGCGTCAGAAACAAATAGTATCGCTCGCCTGTCATCATACTATCTCTTGAGCCACAGCCTTACCACTCAAGCATTAGGCGAGTGGCAGATTTAGATAATTTTTCAGCCAGTTTTCCTCTATTTCGTTCCAACTTTGGACCGTAATTTATTATTCATTCGAAATTGAATTTGTCATTCCAAATATATCACAACTATCTACTCGATAAGTAGAACAAGTTAGTTTATTTATTTCCATAATTTAACCATCGGATCAAATTCGAGTATTTTGTCGAAATTGACACAAAAGTCACTTTTTCTTGATTTTATACTTAACCAGTTTCGAAAAAAATAGTAAAAAAGAGCAGAAATGATACGATCTCTACATAGCTTGTAATTAAATTCAAGGGGTGATTTCATAATTCTTTATGTATGAAAGAGTATTGTTTAAGTATTCCATATTCTATATTAATCGATCGAACATAAACTTGTTCTCGATATATGATTAATTATCCATCGAGTGATGAGAGACTGGTAATTATCCATAACATTGGTTGAACGTGACGTAAATGTGCAATATTAGGTTTGTTGAAGCAGCATCTTTAGGTGGCAACGGTGGAAAAAGAGCTTCACTTTTTCTTTTTCTTTTTTCGAGTGGAAAAGCACTGTTTGATCTTGTAAGTGAACATTATTCCCATAGCTTTAAGTTAGTCCCATTTTCTATTATAACTTATAAGCAATTATTCTTTATATGCTTTTCTGTAATAATTATATTTTAATCTGCAAAGAAAATTGATTGCTCTGTTGATAAAGGTAGGTCAGTTCTATACATTATTAATGAATATGTTGGCCTCCGACCACCAAGTCGGATTAAAGGCACAACTTGAACATGACCCACCTGTGACGTTGCCCGCCTTGTGTCCATCTCGGAGGGATGAGTTTGGCCCTTTACTTCAATCGAGCTTATTTGACGAGGTCAGCTAAATGAATGCTTAAGAAGGATACTCAACTCTAATTGAATAGCAATCATTCATTAGTAGAAGATTTGTCTTCCAACCATCCATAATCGTCAATAGGAAATACGATAAGGTAGAGTAGACGGCAAAGCCTACAACCCAAGTAATCATTATGAGACCGTTGCTGCCCTCATCCATCAATCAAAAATCATTGATGTGATAAGTGATATACAGATCGAGATCAACTTTCTTCCTTATTTAAAAAGGGGGACTACTCTTTATGGGGCATTCAAAATAAAAATTATCTCTCATTAATAATTTTGCTTTTACACAGAGATGTTAATCCGACTTGTCGTTTTGAACAGCCTGTGGCTAGGCCCGTGGAAAGCCCGAGTCGGCTCGGCTTGTGGCTAGATGGGACCAAGCCGCGGAGCCACAAGGCCTGGCCCGACCCGACCCGTGACATAAGTCATTTACGGGTCGTCTCACTATGTATCATGCAGGCATTTACAAACTATCTACATGAAGCTACTTGTGTATTAGGCAAGCAATTGTGTAGCTGCCTGCGTTTCAAGATTAATAAAAAATTGAATTTTACGATTAAAAAAAATGCGAGCTAGCTCGACTTGACCGGGCTATACAAGGTCTAAGTCGAAAGCTTGAGCCAACTCTTTTTTTCGGTTTAGCTCAACTGGTGCCAAAACCCGAGCCGTGATCAAGAGCCAACTCGGCTCGTTTACATCTCTGCATTTGCATACCTCTTTCGAGTTCAAACATAGTTTAGATTCTGACATCAACACTTTCTCAACTCTTCATAATTAATTTTTTTAAAGTTGAATCGAGAGGTGCTACTTCACTCTTTGATGCCAATAGAATAAATTAAAAATTATATATTTAGTGTATTGTTTCAATTATAATCATGATGATAGAAAGGATTGGTGGGTCTCCCTCGTCCCCTAATCTCCAATAATTTCAAAACAGACCACGAGAGTGTCGTCTTGTAGCACTTTTGACACTGGATAAAATGGAGAAGTTTAAAATAAGAGAAAACGTGTAACGAATTAATTTGTTTGTCGCTTGAATCTAGATTTATTTATTATCGGATAAAAAAATCGATTTTAATTGTATATGAGGTCCTAATGAGAATGATGGCATTTCCCTTTTATCTTGTGATTGAGAAAAGCGATCCTCAATCTAGGGCATTAAAAGGGCCGATTTTTTGGTGGCACCCAATTGATGATACTGACTCCAATATAAACGTTGTTCCTCATAAGTTATTATTACTTATAATTATGCGAAAATAATTAAGATCCATTTGATTTTCTCTGAATTCCACTGTCTTATCATGAGAATCATTTCAAGATTGATGATGGTCCAAACAATTCCCACCAACGCTAAATGAGCCACAATTATCGAATAAAAGTTAAAATAAAGTTGCTTAATTAAGCAACGCCATTAAAGTATAATAATATCACGGGTTGGTTCTTCCTAACATTGATTAGGCTTAAAGTATATTATGACATCTTTTTTTCTTTGTTAGCACATCCCTATTTCTTAGTCAAATAAACAATAAAATATCAAGCACAACTTTGAAGGTTTACCTATTTTTCCTTTTATTTTATTTGTTATAGGATAGGCAAAGCAAAATACCCGTCTCGTCACTTTATGATATTCTGTAAGTGAAACGATAGAATTTAATATCAAGATCTTCGAATTTTTTCAAAAAAATTAACGGTTCAAATATTTTCTATGCAAAAAGAAAATTCAACGATTTTTCTAATTGTGAGCTATAAATAAAATACCGTTAAAAAATCGTTAACGTTATAGACTTGTAGTATGTAGATTTAGTCATAGTGAAACTAAAATATTGAAAAAAAAAAAAGGTGGAAATGTAATCAAATTGAAAAGAAAAATTCACAAGAAAGTTAATGTTTGAATTGCCTCCTGGGAACTTCAAAAGACATTCCTATATCCAAATAATTCGACCAAATCCAAGGAAAAATCGATATGGCTTTGTACATCGTATTATGGTTTGATTGGATGAGATTATGATTAGGTGAACGTGGAATAGATTAGTTGTCATTTTAATTATTTTAATGGGTTCAAATATAATCCAAAAAATCAGTTATTTTCTTGTCTTTTTATGTGTGTTTTCTTAGCTTGTTAATCTTGACATTTAAACTTTACATTTCGAAATTCATTCATGCAAATATTGACAAACAATAGCCGGCTAAAATCAAACTTCTGGATTATGCATACTATCTCAAGGGTGCGTTTGATTGCAAATTTGCATGAAAAAATAAAAATAAATTTTAGGCAGTTCAATTATCTAAGACTTAATTATATGAAAATTATTAATCAAATATGTTTGATAGATTTAATTTTCAATTTAGAAAATATTACACTTATTCATTTTATATTGATAGGTAGATTAGAGAGAGAAATGGTGAGTGAATTACCTGAAAAATAAAAATCACATCTTTCTAAAAAAAATATTTTTCTTATTTTTGAGGGAAATATGGTCACATTATCAAAGTTGGAAAATATTTCATATGAAAAAAATTATCAATCAAACATCCTAAAAATAGGAATTTGGATGAAAAATGATATTTTTCATGAAACAAGTCAATCAAATACACTCTAAATGAAAATTTGTATTGTTCTCTTTAACAATATCGATTAGATTTCTAAAAATGGATTTATTTTCTAAATTCAAAATTCCTTTTTGAAGATCAAAATTGTATGGTATGGTAGAGTAAAATTCTAATGGAAAATCCCTATGCTATTTTATCCCTTTGATAATTCATATTGTTTTAATCGTTAGTTTCGCTTATTACATCATTCATATTTATAAAATTCAGCGAACACATTAGACTGAAATCGGGCTTCTAGATTACGCATATTACCTTAAATGGGAATCTCCATTGTTCTCTTCAAAATACTCGCTAACAAAAGCATCATCAAGACTTTACTACCGTAATACCTATTCAAGATACTCTTAACAATATCATCTAGATTTCTTGAAAGGGATTCTAAATTTTTTTTAAAGGTGAACATTGTATGGTAGGTGTAGGGTAAATTTCTGAAGGAAAATCCCTATGGTATTTTATCCCTTTAATAATTCATATTATTCAAATCGTTAGTTTCACATAATACATCATTTCGTATTTATAGAATTCGATAAACACATTCGACTAAAATCGGACATCTAGATAACGTGTAACACATTAATGGAAACCCAACTAATTGTGATTTGACTGGCAGTATTTTTTGGGAAATTTCTCTTTTGAGGGCTATTGACAATTTGTAATAGATTTGTGTACAAGAAATCAAGAATGGTTAGTGTTGTCAACATCAATTTCTACTTCAATCACCGTGTGATTCAAATTGTAGGACCCACTATTGCTATTGAGGTCTATAATTGAGGATTTTTCTTTTATTTGTTAAAACCCGTTTTCAATGGGTTTTATCATTTTTATTCCTTTTTGGCTTTGTTGGGATAGAGCATACGTCTTTTGAAAAGAAACTTCAAGATTTTTTTTTATTTATTTTGGAAAGAGGGTCCCAGTCTTGGACTAGAAAACATAAAAATGTTGGCTTCTTGCATTGTTTTTGTTCACATTATATCATAAATTATCAGATTCGCGTTCCATCTCGACTTTGTATATTTTCTTGGTGTTTTTTTATTTAAAGAAGCCTTTAAAAGATTTCGATCCTATAATAATGCTAAATTTGTCACATCGAAGGTGCTCTCAATATGGACAAGAACAAACATATGTTAACTATATCTATCCTTTGAAATTATCAAGCACGACTCTCTAACCCATCTTGAAACAATTGTTTGTGAAAATAGCGTTGATAATAGGAGTTTGCTGATGCAAAGCTATCGTCATGACCTAAAATGTTCAAATAAATTTGGAATCAATTATTTAGATAACAATTTATATTTTAAAAAAAGTTAGAGAACTTCATTGACGTATAATTATAAAAAAATGCAAATATCATTTTCAGAAAGCAACTTATTTTAAAAAAAGTTAGAGAACTTCATTGACGTCATGAAACGTATCGTTTTCTAATTAGCCATCATTTCTCTTCGAATAGTTGTTTTCAAATACCAACCTTTGCTTGTTATTTTTTCAAACTTGGCACATTATACACATATTGGTGTGTATTCTTATCACTCCTAAAAATAAAATAGAAGGAAATCCATTCAATAATTCATCTAAGATGTACAGTCACATCTCAATAATATGATATTTTTTGAGTGGGCTGATCGATTTTTATATTCTTTTCAAATGCATCACTACCAATTACATTCTCTCAGTTTTACAAAAATATGTTGTTACGTTAAAAGAATGCGACGGGAGGTGCTAACAAGAGAGAACAAACTTAACGTTAAAGTTTGAATACTCATTTGAATGATGTTGTAAGTATAAATTTTGTGATGCATCAAGATATCGATAAGGCCAAAAAGTTGAACTAGAAGATTGTGAAATGCATTAAAGTTTCAAATTGATTGAATATAGGTAGTGGGGAACCATGCACAATTGTGATTGGGATTAGTCATCTCTGTAACTTCGAAATGTTTTTATCTTGGAGAAATGTTATTTACCATTATTGGTATTCTAATATAAGTTTAAGTGGCACTAAGTGACATTAAATGAAATGTTCGATTAAATTTATCACATAGTTATACATTTAATTGAGTTTATCATATAGAATTAAACTGATATTGTAACATTATAACATTATTCTTATTTTTTAGGACCTGCTTGAGAGGTTTTTTTTCTTCACCGATTTTGACCGATTTTAGATGGTATCATTTATGAGGGGTTGAAAAATTCGGTGCTTGCTAGTTTTTTTTTACATTAATTTTGGGTGGTTTAAAAATCATCTAAAGTCGGTTTTGGATAGTTTAAAAATTACTTCTATGCAAAAAAAAAATTTTTATAAAATAAAAACACTAATAATAAGATAAAAAAATCACTTATAAAATATAAAAAATTACTTATAAATAAAAAATTCATTTAAGATTATTTAAAGGTATAAAATTAACATATAATTGTAAAATTTACTTATAACTATAAATGCTAACTTAAAATTTAAGTAAATATTTAACTTTATTTAATTTTTTAAGTTAAATATCAACTTACATGTAAAAAAGAATTACGTATAAGTAAAATATCACTTATGAGTAAACAAAATTCCATACAAAAACTGTAAACTGAAAATTTCACTAAATAACACATATATACTTTTTTTTAAAAAGATTTTTTAAAACAGTTGGATAATAAACTCACAAACATAAGTTTGACGGTTTTCAAAATAGCTACGAAAACCACTCAAAATCAGTACTTTAAGAACATTCATAATAGATACCCTGAAACTCCCAAGCAGGCTCTTAGGGGCTGCTGGATTAACGTGCGAATAGGGTTTGGCCATATTATTATGGTCATTTAATTGAAGCATTTCTGCATTTGTGATTGCAGTTTTGAAGTTATTTGATGTTAATATTTATGTTTAATATTTTCGTGATAAAGAAATAAGTATGCATCTTTTCAGAACATGCTTAATCTCTAATTCTTAATTTTGTTGATTTGTTGTAATAAATAACGTCGTTTGTTGACACGTTGGAACTTAATATGTCCATGTAGAATTTAATAATTGAAAGATCAGTACAACATTTGAAAATTTGAGTGACTATTATCGTAAAAAACAATTTCAGCAATGATTATTGTAGTTATTCAAAATTTTAGTGATCAATAGCATAATTAACCCAGAACAAAATGTCATTTCTTTATTGTTGGGCCGATGGGATCGTAATAGTAGAGAAGCTGCTGGATTTGTGGATAACGTTCTAACTCAACAAATTTATTGAAAATTAAGCAAGTATTTTGGGCCAACCCATGTCTTAATCCATTTAGAAAACCCAAGTGGCCCAGTCCTATGATACCGAACAAGTATGGAATTCTTTGGTGATTTGGGAGAAGTCCCAAGTGGACCGAGGTCTTACAGCCTTATCAATCTCTTCAAAATCAGTAGTCAAATCTTATAGTTTTATGAAGAATTGGTAAAAAGAGTTCTACTGAAGTCTACGAAGTTATCTATTTCTTAGTATAGAAGTCATCATCTGAGTGAACAACGAACCTTAAAACATTTTTGAGGAGTGAGGCGAGGTTAGACATGTCTTTTACATAAATAGGTTAGGGAGTGCAAATTTTTGAAATTACAAAAGAAACAAATGCTCGATAAGTTGCATAGTTGCTCCATCAAAAGTTGGAACCGATACATAATAAGTACACGAATCTTTATGTAGTCTAACGAACGTGGACTTTGCCATTTGTACACACTTGATGGCATGTGCATTGTTGTCAAAAAATAATTGAATGAAAAAATAATTTTTATAAGAAAAAACTGTCAAATAAAATAATGCCATGTGGCATTTTGTAAACGAGGGAGTGCACCATGCATGATTCTACGAACATTATAGCAACTAATTCCTTTGGACTGGCCTCTTGTTGAACCTTTGTCGCAGCTTATTAGAAGTGAAAAAAGGTGGTTAGGGTTAAAATGAACAATTCAAAATATTTTGGCGAATCATGAACTTTTATTTGAAGATTAACAATTTCACGATGTGAACATAACGGTAAATAAAGTCACAGTTTAACGACACCACACTAGGCCCCTGTTTGTCATCTATTTTATCAAACATTATTTGCTACAGTACACAATTTTCACCACATATTCATTCAATAAAATATTCTATACACAAACCAATAAAATTACTTTACTTTTCAACCATACATTCTCAAAAAAATACTATTCAAAACACAATTTCTTCTCCCAAAATGAGAGACAAACAAGCATTAGATTTAGAGAGCGGATGATGTTAAGAGAACGAACAATTATTCGACAAATTTAACTTCAGAATTTAACCTTAGTTACCAGAAATTAAGCTATAGATGCCCAGCCTAAAGTCAAAAATTCAATTGACTATTAAAGTTTAATTTTTTTTCGAATGGTCATCTAACATATCAAATCGTTATCTCACTTACTATTGCACTTTCATTTTTCGAATGGTTATTGAACTTATCAAAATGTTATCCATTTATTACTTAACAATTCACCATTAGAAAATTCGATAGAATTGCTGACGTGACAAATTGAAACGCCCACAGGGCACATTATTATCGTTAGTTGATGACAAATAAGCCAAAACCGCTATTTCATATATTAAAAGCGATTGGATTTTAACCTTGCATGTTATCTTTCATTTATCCGTATTCTAGTTTAGAATTGTCTTTTTATTACTTTTTTCGCGTTAATCGCTTTTTTGCTAATTTGTCGCCTATTAATGACAATAATGTAACAAGTCAGCCTCTTCATTTGCCACATCGTTGAGTCTATCGAATTTTCTAACAATGTGCCATTGAGTGTTGGATGATATAACAATTTGATAAGTTCGGTAACAGTCTGAAATTTTTTTAAAATTTAATGGTAAATGAGATAATGATTTTATATATTGATGTTCATTCGAATAACTTTTAAATTTGAATGGTCTATAATTTTTTTTTGCAAAATTCAATAACTATTCAAATTTTTAACACGCGACTCTTTTATAAAATAATTCAATTATACTGAAAAAAAGGAAGGTTCACAGAAGGCTAGGCCCCTGTCCCCAATGGCAGAGCCCAAACCCATACACTCTGCCTATACATAACCTCCAGCGTTCGAATCCCTTCCCATACAATAATTTATCAAAAACAACCCTCTAAAAGACAATAAAAACCCTTTCCATCATTCTCCCATCGTGCTCCCTAGGGTTTGTCAATGGTTTCTGTCTGAGCGATAAAAACCGGTCCACCATGGAAATACAGCGCCACAAACCGATCAACACTGGCTCATTACCGGAACCGGAGTTCTCCTTCAGATTGAGCAAAGTAGCGTTGGCCCAGATCTGCAAATCGGTGGGCTTCAAGGAGGCCCAAAGCTCAGCCCTTGAAGCGCTCACAGACATCGCCACCAGGTACTTGAAAGTAATCGCCAAGTTGGCTGCAGACTCTGCCAATTCTTGCCGCCGCACTGAATCGAACCTCCTTGACGTCGTCGTTGCCCTCGAAGATTTGGGTTCTGTACGAGGTTTTCGGGGTAGGTCTGATACAAACGTACATACATTATACAAGTCGCAGGTCGTTAAAGATTTGATGGAGTTTGTCAAGTATACTGACGAAATCCCATTCGCTCAGCCGTTGGATGGGAATTTTTTTTTTCGGGGTGGGAAAGTGAATTTTTTGAAACATAGGGGGGTTGAGGATAATAATAATTGGTATTCTGATGGGGTGGGATTAATGCATGTGCCAAGGTGGTTGCCTATTATGCCGGAGATGGGTGGGGAGGAAAATGGAGAGGAAAGTAAAAGGGAGGGAAAATGGGGGTGTTTGACTGGTGGGAATGAAAAGAGAGGGGGGATGGGAATTGGGGAGGGAAAAGTGGTGTCAAAAAAGGGAAGAAAAGAAATTGAATCGTTAAGGAATAGAAAGAAGGTGAAGTTTAAATTGAGGGTGGATGGGAACAGAAGTGGCTGTGGAATGGTGGGGAATTATAGGGGTGGTGGAATTGGGAAAAGGGTTCTTTGCAAGGATTGGTGTGGTGGTGGAGACGAGCGCGACGATGAAGAAAATAAGAGGATGATGAAAGTCATGAATAAGATATTAAGATAGCGTGAAAGTAATCTAAAGTAAGAAGAATTGGTTTGAGATCATAGTGTTTACTCAAACATAAACTTTGGTGCAACATAAATTTGTTGATACATAAGAGCGTCTCTCTTTTTTTGATAACTCGGGTATTCAAATTTCGTTCGACCAATCTTGAGAAGTGGACGGCCTTTTCGTTTGGTTTGCCATTTAGAGAACTCATATACGGTCACAACTTTTACACACTCGAATCGAATATTCTAGAAGTAGCTTCCTCATCGAGAACACCTTTTTACGACGTGTGGACGGGATCTGAAGGATGAAAGAGTGCACCATGACTTCTATCTTTACATGACATCTGTCTTTCAACATAAATTTCGAGAGACGGAATAAGATGGCCAAAAGCGAGTTATAAATTGCTTTTCTTCCCATGTGTTCTCTCTATTTTGTTCATTGCATGAGAAAGTAAATTATCTTTAAAAAAATACTTTTCTTTTGTTTAATGTTAAAACTAAAATAATATTAAACACGATTCAACGGTGTAGTGTAATATTTTTATATTGATATATCGCATATGATATGCATCAATAGTCTTACTCTAATAGTCCGTTTGAATGTAAGAATGAAAAATTGGTGGAAATAAAACGAATTTCGAAGAAAATAATTGTCTAAAACTTGTTTTTTCGGGAATTATCAATTAATTATGTTTGATTTGTATAATTTTCACTTGAAAAATATTAAAAATTTGGATATTTTGGTATTCATTTGATTTTGTTTTACATGAAAATTGTCTATTAAAGGGAAAAAAATTTATAATTGGGGATAAAATTTGTTTCTATTGCAAAATTTAAAAAAAAAGGGTGGAAAAACTATTTTCCCACCAAAGTGGATTCAATGAAAAGCTGGCTATCAAACAAGATAAAAGTTGAAACTTGGAAAATAATTTCTAAATTTCATGAAAAATAGTTTACATCAAACTGGG
Source organism: Fraxinus anomala (assembly GCA_903798345.1). Lineage (NCBI taxonomy): Eukaryota > Viridiplantae > Streptophyta > Magnoliopsida > Lamiales > Oleaceae > Fraxinus > Fraxinus anomala. Next base: position 46,487 of record CAIGRN010119400.1, read on the forward strand.
CCTAACTTCTCAATAAGTATGCTCCACCCTATTTTGACGAGCAATGGACAAAGTAGGAAATATTCACGATCTTGAAAGCAACTATTTAAGCTCTAAAATCGAAATTAGCGTAAATGTGTGTACTATTTATCTTCTAAAAGTCGGATATACATCATCAAAAAGCGGTATGAATATTCATAATTGCTACAGTTAAAATTTATAACATTCGAGTGAATTTCATATTGACTTCTAGAAGAAAAAAATAATATTATTTTCAAATCTAGAACCAATTAGGCCCTTGTTTGACAGGAAAAAAAAATAAATTTTTAAATAATGATTTTCAAAGAATGTGTGATTAAAATTAAGAAAAAATTTAAATTTACGTATAATATTATTTTATTAAAAAATGCATAATTGAAAATGAGTTTGAAAAATATGGATCAAATTACATCTAGATGAATAAAGTAAAATAGTACAAAACGCCGTCTGTGGGAATCGAACCCACGACCACGTGGTTAAAAGCCACGCGCTCTACCGGCTGAGCTAAGACGGCTACTTGTGTAAACATTTTGTTATATCTAAGATAAAGATTAATGACCACGGTGAAATTTACCCAGAAAAAGAACTGCCCCTTCTCAGAGCTTCGTGCCAGTTCTAGAGGTTCCATTGCCCCCTTCCCCTTATATTTGAAACCTCTTGGTATTCACACTCCTGCGTAACAGCAAAGCCCTAGAGAAAAGAACTTTTCAAAATGGAGCCTCAAATCGTGGACGTGCGATCAGTTGTGGAAGCAGTTTCTGCGGAAGACTCCGACGCTCCTCTCTACGAAGTCGAAAGCCTCTGCATGCGTTGCGGCGAAAACGTAAGCACCCCACTGTTGACTCGGATTACTGCATCTTTGCATTAGCAGTTGTACCATACTTTGCCTGGAAATGAGCTTTTTTCGTTCTTATTTGTCCATTGTAAAGTTGTATGAATTCATTATGCATTATTGGGGATACTGTAGTTTATGTTACTCATACTTCTTAAATAATATTACCGTATGAATTAGTAATTGTACCTTGCTTTACCTGCAAAAGAGCTTTCTTTCCTTCTTATTTATCCATAAAAATCTGTATGAATTGTTCATGCATTATCAGCAATACTGTAGTTTTATAGTACTCAATTGACTCCATAGCATTACCAAATGCTCTTTTATTTGTTCTATTGAGTGTTTTTTGAAATATGGGAAACTTGAAACCGTCAATGGTTGTGCTATGTGTACATAATGGTTTATGTAATGAATTAGATATGATTGAGTTAAAATATTTTTAACCAAATAAGAAAAAACTTACCCACTCTCTTTTTGACACCTCACTGTTCATAAACTATTATGTAGCTTCTTATGTATAAGTAGCATTATTCAACCACTAATGACAATAATCGAATTTTATTGGAAAGTCATATTTTGGCAACAGAATTATATAATGGATTCCAATATTTTTCTTTTATTTTCTTTATCTTACCTTGATTACTTAAGATGAGATAAATCGTGCCAATACTTTTACAAGGTTTCTGACATATACTATTTTTTTGACTGAACAGGGGATAACCAGGTTTCTGTTAACACTGATTCCACATTTTAGAAAGGTATATAACACCTTACTTGGTAAGCGAACTACTTTCTAGTACAACTTTATTAGTATCATTTGTAAGTTGGACGCTAATTATAAAAAGTGTATTAAAGATCAGATTTTGAGATTAATCAAAACACAAGTTACTGTTTAGACAGAAACTGATTTTCTCTTGATTTATATAAAATGTGATTGGAAATCTTTATATTGGTTGCAGATATTGTTGTCAGCCTTTGAATGTCCACATTGTGGTGAGAGGTAGTTGATCACTTCTTTCCCTGCACTAAGATTAGATCAGTCATCCTTTTGAAACATTCTCTTAATCTCTTAATCTGGTCTCTCTAGGAATAATGAAGTGCAATTTGCTGGTGAAATCCAGCCTAGAGGTTGTTATTACCATCTGCAAGTTCCAGCAGGTGATAAAAAGGTTGTGTTCTGAGGAGCCTGATGTTGTGGGGGTAGACTTTTCTAATGATTATTTTGTTATCTTGTAAAAATGCTTTCCTGAAGTTTCCAACGGTGAAGAGAATGAAGTTTCAAGCTTCATCAGATGTAGTAATAGAATGTTTTGCTACAAAATTTTTAGTCTAAGATGTTTTTTATAGTTCAATGATTTGAACTGGACGAAATTTTAAGATATTGATATTATGGCGTTGCACATTTTATGCATAAATATTGAAGGATACTTTGAGATGTAGAAAAAAATTATTTTTGTTTAGCAGCCTAAAGATCTTTCTCCTTGGCTTAAATCTTTTTGGTTTAAATTTTACTATTTTCCCTCCCAATTTTATTTGAGTAATTCATGCCTTTCTCAGTTTTTTGATTAAATATCTTACGTTTTCTCTTTGCATAAGATTGAGTCTTTAACCAGATGTATGATGAGTTCTGGTCCAATTTGGTTTTTGTTTTCCTGTAATGCACTTACTGCGACCATCAATTCTTTTGTCCCTAGTGCACCCTTAAACCATATATTGTCATAATATATGCTGTCATTTCATTTTTTTTTTTCCTGTTTTTAGTTGCACTTCTTCAGCCTTGTTGCACTCTCTCTCTCTCTCTCTCTCTCTCTCTCTCTCTCTCCCTCTCCCTCTCTCTCTCTCTATTTTTATTTGTTTCGTAAGAAGTATAATGGATTGTCAGAAATACCCAAGCTTAAAGTGATCACATGAAAGACACGTGATTGTTTAACAAATTTTTGACACGTTACATCCAATAGGACTGATGTTTACCGAAAATCAAAATTTTGGGATCCAAAAGTCAACAAATCTTGAATGAGAGAACCTGAGTGCTTTACGAAGTATAGTTTGTGAAACTCCGGGTGCAAATTTCTCAAATATATAGCCTATATTTGGCCCTCATTTTCAGTCATACATTCTACTATAAAATAATATTACATGTAAATCGAAAATCTTTTCATTATTTTTTAATCATATATTCTCCAGAAAAACTTACTATATCAAAATTTATTTTCCCCCAAATTTTCATTAAAATGGAGTCCAAACACGGCACAGTTCCCCAAGTATGTATGGTATGGGCCAGTGCGAGGGTATTGGTCTGCCAAAACATGCACTAATTGGGTGGACTCAAATAGGCCAAGTTTAAGTCATATCCAAAACCTATATCCAATCTCAATTTCAACACCATTTCAGTCTTGTGTGAAATTAGGAGTCCTGTCGGTTTGCCGTAAGGAAATTGAAATATGCCCCTTATCGGGATTTTTTTTTTTTTTTGAAAGGGCAATCTTTTACAAAATGATGTAACAACGTTTAGAAATATGAAATATTTCCGCAGTTTTACAAAATCTATTATTTTAGATTTTTTTTTTTTCTCTTTTGATTAAGACATTGCTTATATATTGTGGTCTTTTCATCAATATATGAGATTGAGATTTATATTATGGTATTTTGAATTTTGTTTTTATAAAATTGAATTCTATTGCATGGTATAAGTAACATCATTTGAGTCATTGAAAAATGGGATTTAATGAAGGAAAAATTGATTATTTTCAATTATGTGTCGAGATTTTAGGTATTCTTTGAGAATTAATGAGTCTTTAATGCTTAATTTTCTGACATTTATGATTGAATCAACAAAAACTTGAAGATTATCCCTGATTTTCATTTTCTCACGTTTCCATATACGATACCCTACAAAATAAAAATCTAATGACTTTTACACTATAATATATCGTGTTTATATCTGTTCCTCTTTTTCAGCTTATGCTATAACATCAATCTAAGTGTCATTATGTGATATGTTCAATTAAATGTTAAATAACGTGACTCATTTAATTGTAACTCTTATTTAATGTCACTTTCTGTCACTAAATTGATGTTGTAATACCAACTGTGTTAAATATGTAATAGCAAGTAACCTAGTATTAAGATGAATCAAATCCGCAGCAATGTCAAATCAACTTATTTATGGTTTTAACCCAAACATGACATCAGTCACTATACGCAGTAACAAGTAACCTAGTATTGAGATGAACAAATTCTGCAGCAATGTTTATTCGTGAATTGGAAAAAATGGAACTGTAATATAAATAGTTGGTAATTGATCAATGATCGAAACCTGATGCACTGAAAATGCAGCAAAAGTTTTATTTACACGAAAGATTCATAACTTTTACACGTTATCACATTGTTTATTAAGAGATTATCACGTTAGAATGTTTGATTACCATATGATATATTTGTGATTTATTTTGTTTTGGAAAGGTCAAAAATAGGTTCAATACGTGTTAATAAACAACATAAAGTTTGATAGAGGGTACAAATTGTCACAGGGATGAAGTCTGCTACAA
>CAIGRN010119403.1:0-13291 GCA_903798345.1 Fraxinus anomala
CACCACACATTTTGATATACAACGTCTGGCCCCATATATGTTGAAAATATCCAACATAGCAAACACAGCATCCTCCACCATTTAGGAGAAATTCAGATGTTATGGTTCGAAAAGCACCAAAATGGTGCGTCTCTCAAATCGTGACTAAACCACTTATGTTCTACAATGCACTAGAACCTAAATGGGCAGTAACTGGAGACAAGTAAACTGTTTGGGCAGCAAAGAATCCATATGCAAAATTGGCTATTGGAAAGTGTTACAGGTGCGAAAAGCTTAGATATAAATTGAATGAGACGAAGGCCAGTACATGTAGTAGATACAGTTAATGAAGAGGATGATGATCATGACTATGTCGAGACGAGGAAAAGGCAGATGAGGAATACACGGGTGTTTAAATAACTATAAACTTATCTTTTTATTTGATTAGAATTTGTAATCAATTAAAATTCCACTAGACCTCATGTAATTGAACTGAAATAGCGTTGTTCTTGCACTATAAATATCCCCATTAAGTTGAGAAAAACTCATCACAAGCAGATAGATATCCACGGCCAAAGAGAAAGAAGCAAGGTAATTACTATAAAAATTACACTCACACGGCAGAGAGACAGGAAGTAATTTTGAGGAAAAAAGCAAGCTGGTTTTATTATTTTCACGCAGTCAAGAAATTTAGGAGTTTGGAACGTGCATTCATATCTTATTTCAAAAATTCTTTATTTAACAAGGTAACATACTTTTGTGCAAGTGGTTCATTTCCTTATACTCTTGTATTCAGTAAATATGCAAGAATTTTCAGTGGACCTTAGGGTTCTAAGATGGTATCTCGCTTGGTCACCAATAACTCTATAAGAAAAGAGTAGTATGAAGTGTCTATTTTTATTGTTATATAATTGTATATGAAAACTGCACGTATTTTATTGGGTATTTTTAAATAGTCACTCTTACAAAAAATTTAAATGTTAGTTTCAGTCGATTGGTTTTGTGGCAGGATGGTGAAGCAGGCAATCAAGAGAATCTGAAGAAGTAAAAATATTTGGTTTTCTATCTTTAATTGATTAATTAGTTTCATTTATTTTCAAGGGCATGTTTATTTAAATAGTAGTAGAGTATGTTTATTTCGAACAATAAAATTTTGATGTTTTGTTTAAATTCATGGATAACTTATATTTTTTATTGAATAAATTATCTTTATATTCCGTATTTAATGTAAAGTGAGATTTTGGTAACATTCCAAGGTTTATAAAAATTTGGAATTTTACAGTAGGGCTGCATATTTTGGACAATTTAATTATGTGATAAAGCAAAAAATTTGGTGACACCAATCGGGTTGTTGATGCTTTTGAGTAGGAGATCGGCTTTGTTGGTTACTATAAGTAATGAAGTGGTTGGATTTGAATTCTTACAGCAGCTTTATGAAGAAGATGAAGACTTTGGATCCTTGTGAGCAAAACACTTAGTGACACAATCAATGGAGAATTTAGTAGTACATGATGGGTTTTTGTTTAAAGGCAATCGATTGTGTACTCCACGCACCTCCTTGCGTGAGAAATTAATAAGGGAGTTGCATCTTGGGAGATTGAGTGGTCATTTAGGTCGAGATAAGACAATTAGTAGTCTCGAGGATCGTTACTATTGGTTGCAGTTGAAAATGAATGCTGCTAGGTTCATAAGGAATTATCCAATTTGTCAAATGCAGAAAGGACATGGACACAACATCGGATTGTATATGCCTTTGCCTATTCTAGAGAAGGATTGGGAAGATCTCTATGGATTTTGTGCTATGATTGGCTTGAGCACAACGAGGTTCAGATTCTATTTTTGTTGTAGTGGATAGATTTTTGAAAATGGCAGGTTATTCCTTGTCTTAACACCAGCAATACAACGCATGTAGCGAAGTTGTTCATTCAGGAAATTGTCGACTACATGGGGTCTCTCGATCTATCACTTTTGATCGAGATCTGAAGTTCTTAGCTTATTTTTGGACGACTTTGTGGAAGAAGTTTGGGGCAGAATTAAAACTCAGCAACACGACGCATCCTAAGACTGATGGTCAAACTGAAGTGTTTAACAGAACCTTAGGGAATCTGTTATGGTGGATTTGTGGTAAGAAGAAGAAACAGTAGGATCTTGCTTTCGCATGGGTAAAATTCACATATAATGACTCATTCTTTGACTAGTAAATCACCATTTGATATTGTTTATAGGAGGACTCCCACACGATTAGTGGAATTGGTTAGACATCCAAAGTCTTTGAAAAAGAGTGTAGTAACCGAACAACATGCTAAACAAAATGTGGAGGTGATTGAATAGGTGAAGAAAAAGTTGGAAGTGTCCAATGCTAAGTACAAAGCTATTCCTGATACACATAGGTGCCACAAGTCGTTTCAGGTGGGTGATATGGTTATGGTGTTCTTGAGGAAAGAGTGTTGTGGAAGTTAGAAGAAGTTGGATCGGAAGAAGCATGGGCCTTTCAAGATTCTTCAAAAGATCAATGACTATGCATATGTCCTTGATCTTCTTGAACACATGGGGACTTCCAAGATGTTTAATGTTGCGGATCTTTATGAGTATGTTTTAGAAAATGATAAACCTTTGTTTCCTGATGATAACTCAGGTTCAATTTGTAGTGGAAGGGAATGATGCGGAGCTGTTAGAAAAGAAAATTATAAACCAATTAGAGAAGTAAGAAATTCTCAAACCAATTAGAAAAGTAAAGGAATAAAAAGGATGTAGAACAATCCTCTTACAAATAGGATAAAAGTAAGTTATTTATAATAGGATATTTACAATAAGATTTTTCGTTGTAATATGTTTGATCTCTTTTTATTCTACTTCCTTGTTTAAAATAGGATTCTTTTTATAAACTAGAGAAAAAATAGAAAAAAACTAGAGAAGTCAATAGAATTGTTCGTATTTTATTAAGAACCAAAACCCTATATTTATGAGGAATAATTAAGTATACAATGATAATAAAAACTAGAGCTAATGGGGTATAACAGTCATTCACTAATTAACATATTATGTACAACACTCCTCCATGAATGACGCGTTATAAAATATCTGTGTAGTTAAAACATTGTCAAGAAAACTCAATGGAACAAAAATTGATCGAAAGAAAAAATAGTACAATTACTCCCGCTGATTTCAATTCTTATATCGAACCATCCATGTTTTGCACGTTAATATTTTGAATAACACAATTTTCTGATGAAGTGAACTTTGTGTTGTCTTGTTATAGTCTTTAAGCAATATCGTCTTCATATAAGAATTTTATGAACATTTGATGATTGTAGTAACATGATGATTCCAAAAACAGATCTTCTTGTTATATTCAGGAGTCTCGTCACAATTTGTAATATATAATTGTATTATTTTGAGGATAAATATCTTATAGGTTATAGATACTCATTACACAAAAAATATGTCCAGTCAAAACCTAATTAGGAAAAACCCCGTGGAAAAATCTTAATGAAAAAAGAGAGTACATTGTTCTTTTGTTCTTTTGAATATGACAAAAAAATTGTCTCATTAAAAACCTCACCAAAAAACCCAATGGGAAAAAACCTTTGTCTAGGGAATAAGAGCACAACGTGCATTTACTTATGCTTCAAGTATATTAAATCCTTCATTGATAACGTTAATAGTATGCCATATGAGTTGCCTGTAACTGTATTTTAAGTTTCATGAATTGTCATGACACCATGATACAAACATTTGATTTCATCAACCACAAAATTTACTACGTTGAGAGTCGTCCATACATATTACAATTTTGTTTTTCTCATTTTCTTTTCACATAAATGTACACATTCAGATTTTCGGACTACAAGTCCATAACTTTAGGTTTCTATAATAAATTCAAATTTGATAAGATTGCATCTTTTTATTTGTCCATTCATATTTTTGATCGATATGCATCATCGAATTTATTTCGATATCATCGCTATTCATAATATGAAGTGTTACATCATATACAAAGGTATTGTCAACAACCTTTTCTTTTCGGTTCTATTTTTCTCCTAATGACATAACTTATTGAAATATCTCAAATTTCAACATATCAAATACCTAAACCTCTTCCGGGGTTTTACATTTTGTTATGTCTATATACTTTTCAAAAGTATACGTCTTCTAAATAGGATCATCTTTGCTAATTGTTCTATTTTCGTTTGGAGATTTTTATATTAAAATCAAATATCATCAGGATTCAGGTGTGTCATAAATTTATCAAATATAATATTAAGTAATTGTTCTCTAGAATGTTAATTCGAGTTGGAGCATTTAAAGGTGGTGTGTAGGATATTGTTGTTCTCTTTGATCTGTAAATATATCAGGTTTTTAGATAATGATGCATTTGTACATTATTTTCAACTTTTCTTAATTCCTCCCCCTAATGCTAATAGAATTGTCCAGTCAATGACAATCAGTAAACCGCTTTATAAAATATCACCCCATTAGAGCTTGAGATATTGTATTAGAATTCAAACTACTCACTTATTCTCAGCATTCTTTACTTTCTATCTCGTGCATTGTGGTGAATAAATTTTACATATATTGTACTGTCAAAATAATTAGATGAAAAAAAATAAAATCTGACCACAAGCCAATTATAACAAGGAGAATTATAATGTTGGCATAATAAGTAATAGCATTCCTTAAACAAAAATAAGAAGTACTTTATTCTCAATTAAATTAATTGGAGACGTTTAACGAGTAATAGTACATTTATTGATATTACAAATAACACTTATTAAAAAGTTAAGATTTAAGATCGCTAGCATTAACAAGATATAAAGTTTTGATTGTATAATTTGAAAATTATGCTCATAATTTAAAATTTGAGCAGTAACTTTGCAAATTTCAGGTTACGAACAATGTCCAATCATCTAGTATATGTATCAAATAATACAAATAATATTTAGATAGTCACGTGGAGGATGATGGTGCCTCATTTATTACCCTAATTAATTTTTAGAAATTTAGAGAATTCAATCCCCATTTCAACTAGTGATATTTAATGATTAATTTTCGATAAAGAGAAAAAATAAAATATAGGAATTCATTGGATTGAAAAATCTTTAGGTTCTTCGTTGAGTGTCCATTTGATTTATTTATTTTTTAACTTCGCATTATTAATGATTCAAAGATGGTCCAACTCGTCATGCCAAACAATAAAATCAAATTGAACTTTTGTTTCAATATAATGTTTGTTTTAATTGTACAACACATTTTAGAAACTTAATATGTTTCTTTTTAATTTAGTAGAGAATAAATAACTATTAATAGTTAAAATTTATTCTCAAACACAATGCAGTATTGAATTTTTTATGGTATCAAAATAATATTCTTCTGTATTACTGATACATTTAAATTAATTATGATGTTCTTCTAAAATATTAATATGTATACATTTATGCTTCTTCAGGAATACAATAAGGTATTTTTTCAAGAATACTAATATGTATTATTTTTGCTTCTTTTGGAGCAATATATTAATATTCTACTGAATTATTAAAATTGTAATGGCATGCTCTTCAGGAGCAGATAATTCTTTCGTAAATATTTATAAAAAGTGAGTTGTATTTCGTCTAGAACATGGACGTCATATTAATTTAGTAAAAATATAATTTCTAATTGTGCTTCTTTAGAGCACAAATTAAATCAAAATATTTAACTAATCTAAAAATTCACAAATATAATATATAATAGGAATAGAAAGACTTTTAATGAATATACTTATTTAAATTTGAAAGATTTAGAAAACCTTGAATGGTTGGCATTCTTCATATATGTAAATTTGAAAATTTTATAATATTTAAAAACTTTCTACTGTTCACACAGCTATTGCTCATAAATGAACCGTTGGATTTTGATAGAAACTGTTGGATTTGAAGCAAAATGAGTTGTGATTGTCATGTCCAAATTTCATGACGAGCCGACCATGACACGTTGAGATATCAACATTTTTATTACAATTGTGCGGGCTATCTAAATTGTGCAAATTTATACACTATTGATTCCGAAATAATATTACAATTCTTCCATAGTATATAGAGTCACTATAGGGTCAACAAACTTCGAATTTGATTCAATCATTTTTATGAATGTGTAGTACATACTAGAATGGAGTTTCTGTAATTTTTCGTTTGTCGGCTTCTGACCAGATACAAAAGAGATGCAAGGATGTTCTATATTATTCTTTCATCGTCTCAATGTCCATTGTAGCGGATATCATAAAACCAAACAAATTTCTTCTAAATCTGCTAGAATAAAGTACATCATCAATATATAATTGTGTATTATTTGACAAAATAATACAATCTCTTTTGAAACATTCAACGATATTCGATGCTCCTGATATCATATTAACAATATTTTCTACTAGTGTTAAATCCAGAAAATACTTTTTTCTCTTGAAAAATATTTTGCATATTTGCATTATCTTAGCAATTCATCCCGAATTTTGTGATGTTTTACCATTTGAGTAACTTCATAATAAAATAAAATACAATTAATTTCGAAAAATATGATTAAATATTGTATAATCGTATAGTAATCAGTCATATTCAAATTAATCAATGTCAACATGACATTAGTTATATTTTTTTTTCATGGATAAACATTAATTCAAAATAATATATTTTTTGAATTATGTGCTACTTCGAGAATATATTATATTTTATTATTGCTTCATCAAGAGCAATATGTCAATATTTTTCTAGGATATTGAAAATTTTAATTCACACTCTTCAAGAGCAATCACATATTATTATAATAAATTATTTAAGAATTTACTCTTCAAGAATAAAGTCATAATTTACATTAAATCGTATTTAATTATGCTCTTTGGGAGCAAGTAAAATCTAACTATAATAGTTGTCAATAATAATATACTATTTTAGGAGAAACAGCTTAACTAGAGTAGATAGGTCTACGAGTAATATTCTTGTGTAATATTAATTATAATGTTGTTCTACTTCAGGGGTAACAACGTAATAGATTGTCAATTTAAGGTTTATAAGAGATTATCTAAAAATATTTAATCAAGTTAAAAACATTAATTACTGTGCAAACTTGATATAAATTAATTACCAAACATGCATTAAGAAAAAATCTTGAAAAGATATCCTCTAAAGTTATTCTTTACCATATAGTAATAATTTACCATTAATCATACCTTCTAATTGCCAAACGTTCATCATCATTTTTAATAGAAAAATTGGCAAACAAACATTGACATATGATGCATACAAACATGATGCATACAAACGAAAAAGTAGGGAAGAAAAAGTAGCAGCCTCTAGAGATGATTTGATCATGCAAGCAAAATTTTACAAAGTTGCAGTTGGATCCATCTATCTACAAATGTAGAAGCATACGACCAAATACATCGAAAACTTAGCTTTTAAGTAAATACAGATGCAATTGCATATATAAAGCTTTGCACAAAACCCACGTCATCAAAATGTTTTAAAAAGAATGGAACTTTGGTTCATTGAATGGGATAAAGAATGGAATTTGACGAATTCCATCTATGACACAAACAGGCACGAATTCTATCTCGGAAATTCTATCAACTATGCTTGTCTTAATGGTGATTATTTTCACATGTTACCAAATTAATTTTGGTACACGTAACAGGTGATTATCTTCTAACTAATTCATTTTAATTTTGAGAGATTTGTACTAATAACTAAAAATAAAATATAGTAGGAGGTTATTTTGGTCTTTTCATTCAATTTTTCTTTTCTATAAATATTGTACAATAGTCTCGGTTTTGATATGAAAATTGGGATAACAGTTTTTCCCTCCAAAAGTTCTTCTTCAGCGCTCTCTCTCTCTCTCTCTCTCTCTCTCTCTCTCTCGATATTTTACATGGTATAAGAGCATTGAAGCTTGCGGTAATAGCGTCTCAAGGTTCCTCAGTTGGAGATTTAGTTGGAGTAGTGGCCAATTCGATCACCAGTCACTCGATTACATATCCAAACAGTCCATATTACCTTCATTATAGTGATAACACGGGGTATGCAGCTCATATCAGTTGTACTTGCGAATGACAATTATGCGACATGGAGTCGTGCTGTTATCATGGCACCCAGTGTGAAGAATAAAGAAAGATTTATAGACGGAACCATAACTAAGTCAAATCCTGATGATTCGATGTATAGCGCCTAGAAGTATCCAAGTGTGATGCACAGTGATTCAGCTAGGGAGATATGGACTGAGCTGAAGGATCGTTATAGTCAAGGTAATGGCCCTCGAATTTATAAGTTGAATAAAAAGATCTCTGCCATTTCACAGGAGAATAGTTCAATTAACTTCTACTTTAATCGATTTAAAGGACTGTGGGAGGAGTTTGATAACTATAGGCCGGATATTAATAGATCTGATTACAAGCAGGAAGATTAAGTGATGCAATTCCTAATGGGATTAGATGAACACTATTCTGGAGTAAGGAGTTAGATCCTGTTGATGGACAATTTGCCTCCTTTAAACAAGGTCTTTGCACTGATTTTGCAAGATGAAAGACAAAAGGAGGGTTTCACAAAAATGCAACAGAATTTTGAGGCATCTGTCTTTGATAATAATGTTGGACAAAGATCTAATGGAGACCAAAGGAATGTTAGATTTATTCAGAATCTGAGAAATGATAGGCCTATTTGCAGTTCTTGTGGTTTACCTAGACACCTTAAGGCAAAATGTTTCAAATAGTAGCAAATGCTGTTGGACAATCCTTTGATGTTAATCAAAGTAATGTCATGAAATCCCTCTCAAACCTTACAATTACTCTAGACCAATGTAAACAAGTTCTGAAAATGTTGGTACCTCAATTAAAGGGGCAGATAAATAATGTTCCACGAGCACAAACTCAGTCACAGTCTCAGGATACACCTACCACTGGTTATTCTGTACCAGATGCTTTTGCCTTCTCAGGTAATTACTCTTGTTCTAAAACTAAAATTGGTGCAGCAAAATGGATTATGGATACTGGTGCTTCAGAGCATATAGTATGTTCCATTTGGCATTTAACTTTTATATCTCTCAAAGTTAAGGCTGCTGTTAGATTACCTAATGGTCATACTGTTAAAGCTACACATGTTGGAATATTCAGGTTGTCTGATACAGTGGTTCTAATAGAAGTATTGGTGGTGCCTTGTTTCACATTTAATTTGATTTCAGCTAGCAAATTAGCACTTGAACATAATTTCTTCCTGATATTTTTGAATCAATATTGCTTTGTCCAGGATCTTTTGACATGGAAGACGATTGGAGTGGGCAAGCTTGAGGATGGACTGTATACTTTCCAAATTTCTGCTCAACAACTTCATGACAAACCTTCAATCAGTTGTCTCCATTCTGGTCTTCAATACATTGATATTTCTGAAAATAGTTCTCCTATCTTTCTTAATTCCAATAGCAATTCTGATCTTTGATTACAATGTAATAAAGCAAGACATTTTTCTTGTAATTCCATAAGTAATCTCGATGTGAACAGTGATATTGATATATGGCATTGTCGTATGGGACACCTTCCTATTCCCAAACTGTCTATTTTACATAAACTGGTTCCAACCATCACATTCAACAATCATTTACATTGTTCCATTTGTCCTATAGCCAGACAACATCCAAAAAAAGTGAAACTAGAGCTTCCAAGAGGTTTGATATTATTTATTGCGACATATAGGGACCTCATTTAGTCCCCTCATTAGATAGCTCTAGATTTATCCTGACAATTGTTGATGATCATACTAGAATGACTTGGACATACCTAATGAGAGATAAATCTCAAACTAGACCTATTATTCACTCATTCTATCATATGATTCTTACTCATTTTGACTGCAAAATAAAAATTCTCAAAACAGATAATGAATTTGAATTCCATATGAATAATTTCTTCCAATCCAATGGCATCATCCACCAACTAAGCTGTGTTGAAACCCCTCAACAAAATGGGATAGTGGAGGGAAAGCACCAACATTTGTTAAACATAGCTAGAGCCATAAAATTTCAAACTAATTTACCTCACAAGTTCTAGGGGGAAACCATTCTTGCTGCTACATATTTGATCAATAGAATCCCTACCTTGGTTTTGGAAAATAAAACACCATATGAGATGTTTCATCAAACACCACCAATATATTCACACCTCAAGGTGTTTTGATGTCTTTGCTATGCCTCAAACATCAAAAGAAACCGTACCAAGTTTGATCCTAGAGCCATTCCATGTATTTTTATTGGGTACCCTTATGGTATGAAGGCATTCAAACTATTAATCTGATAACCAATACTGTTTTTACCTCTAGAGATGTAAAATTCCATGAGAATATTTTTTTTAAAGTAGTAGGGTTTGAAGATTGTTCATTTTCCAAGTCTAATGTCTCTTTACCATTTATCTCATCTCTTTTTTCAGTTCAAATTAATGATTTACCACCTGATATATCAGTTCCAAGTTCTGGTATTAGATCTATTCCTACAAATATCAACTCTCCTATCGATTCAGCTCAAAATTCATCTGATTCTCCTCAAATGGATACTAATGAGTCCTCTTCGATACCTGTTCTTACTCCAACTCCTATTGTACCCATCAGACAATCTAACAGACCTAAAAGAGCCCCAGCCTATCTTCAAGATTATCACTACAGTCTCGCATCTCAAGTGCCTGTTTTACAATCAAATCCATGGAAAAAGATCACTTGGCTAGCAAGCAGTATCCCATTGCTAGTTTCTAGACTATGGCAGATTGTCACCTGCCCACAAAAGGTATTCACTTACCTTATCTACAATGTATGAGCCTAGAACATATGAGGAGACTGCTAAATGTCCAGAATGGTGTAAGGCAATGGAAATTGAGTATCAGGCTTTGGTTTCAAATAAAACTTGGACTGCTGTTTGGAAGCTGCTCATCATGTGCTAAGATATTTGAAAGGAACACCAGCACGAGGTCTGCTATTTGAGAAAGAATCAAACATGATTCTCAAAGGCTTTTGTAACGCTGATTGGGAAGCTTGCTAGATACTAGGAGATAAATCACTTGAT
This sequence comes from Fraxinus anomala, assembly GCA_903798345.1. Lineage (NCBI taxonomy): Eukaryota > Viridiplantae > Streptophyta > Magnoliopsida > Lamiales > Oleaceae > Fraxinus > Fraxinus anomala. The sequence goes on from CAIGRN010119403.1 coordinate 11,044, forward strand.
ATTGTGTCTTTCTAGGTAATTTATTGGTGTCTTGGAGATCAAAGAAGCAACCTACAATCTCTAGATCATCAGCAAAGGCAGAGTAAAGATCCATGGCTGCAGTTGTCTGTAAATTAAGCTGGCTGAAAAACATTCTTGGGGATCTTGGCATCAAACATGACAAAGCAGCTCTATTATTCTGTGATAGTAAATCGGCAATCCCTATTGACAGTAACCCCGTTTTCCATGAAAGAACAAAACATATAGAGATTGATTGTCACCTTATAAGAAATAAGGTTCAAGCTGGAGAAGTTAAAATGCTACATGTTTTCTCTCAAGATCAATTGGCTGATGTATTGAGAAAACCATTAGGAGAAATTCATTTTAAACATTTGATAACCAAAATGGGAATTTTGAATATCCATTTCCCATCTTGAGGAGGAGTATTGGAAAATCTGTATATAGTAGGAGGTTATTTTGGTCTTTTCATTCAATTTTTCTTTTCTATAAATATTGTACAATAGTCACAGTTTTGATATGAAAATTGGGATAAGAGTTTTTCCCTCCAAAAGTTCTTCTTCTTCAGCTTTCTCTCCCTCTCGATATTTTACAAGAACCAATATCCTATAATTAAGGGAATAATTAGGAATAAAATCGTAATAAAAACTAGGACTACATGAGTATAGTAGTCATTCACTAACAAATATATTATTTACAACACATTCTAATTTATTTTTTATTAGGATTTTATTAGTTTCCTTATATTAGTAAGATTAGGGAATAATCTTGCATATATTTGTACGATTTTTCATTCATTCAATTCTTGATTAATAAGATATTTCAGTTTTTCAATTAATTGATGGATTCCAATATTTATTTGGTGGATTCCAAATATTTATCACGACCGTTCAAAAGAAATTTGAACAAACACCCAATCATGTGTTACGAAAAAAAATCTTTTGTTATTCTTCACATTTTCGTCCTACGTCAGTATCGATAAATTTAAAGACAATATAAGATAAACTTTCTAAGCTTTATAGAATATCATAGACTCTCCCTCAAAATTAAAAAATCATAATAACCTCCTTTATTTTTAGTTTTTAGTATCACACACACCCGTTTACTATTTTTTGAGCCATGTCTCTTTTGAAATCACGTTAATATATTTAAAATGCCTTGGTGAAGAAAATGATGAATTTTTCCACCATTAATTTTAGTTAATTTGCTCAAAGTAAAATATAAAAATATATATTGAAATGTTATATGCAGAGCTCTTTCGGCATAGCTTTATATTTAATAATATAAAATTTATTTATTTTATTTATAAGTGGTATCGTTTTCTGAATATATATTTTTTTATGAGTCTATAGATATTTCCAAATTTAATTAGGTAAAAAAATATACAACATTTAATCTAACAAAATACAAATTTTATTTGTACTGATTTATATGAACTAGATTCCAACTAAAAAATCTTATCAAATATTATATTACATATAGAACAACAATTAAGGAACAAAACACACAAATAACTCCTTAATTTTATATTTGTAACTATTAGAAATGCCATTTGAAGCTGACAAGATAGTAAAGATAAAGACACGAGACAAACAAGAATCGACCTGTTAAAAACTATTGTAACAATTAGACCTTGAAAGTTGCAGTCTGTCTTTTTCTTATGGTCGAAAATTAGGTCATTTTTATAAATTAACTTATCGTCGAGATTAAGGCAACTATGGATGTTTTTGTCTTACTTTATAACACAATGAGTTTTCTTATTCTCAAAAAAATAATAATAATAAATAAATAAAAGTCTTCTTTAAATTCTTAAAATGTAAACATTTACGTCTTGCTGACGCTTTAATTATTTTGTATTTTTCAATAAATCAAACAACTAAAATAAGAGAAAAAAAATCATAAATTTATTGAAAACAAATTTTAATTTACTGGAGGCCCTGAATGTACATTGAAGCAACTTTTTTAAAATTCTTTTTAGCTCGTAGCCTATAAAATCTCTAAACATTGAATGTACTCAGTGGAAATTTTTTATATAGAATCAGTTCTTGGAACTATAGCATAGAGTTTTTGATATTTTTTCTAACTGATAAGTGTATTTTATACAAATATTTGTTGCCTTAAATCATGATATTTTATTATTTTTTTAATTAAATTCTACTTAATTAATATTGTATTGTGTTTTGTAGGTTAAATGTTATGTTTAATGAAGAATTGGAGAAAAGAATGCAAAAGTGGCGAAAAATGATAAAAT
>CAIGRN010119410.1:0-24795 GCA_903798345.1 Fraxinus anomala
TTTTTGTCCAAATTTCCAGCGATTTTAAGGCTATTTGAGACATGATATTGGGTGGAAATTGAAGGGCATAGTGAAGGCTTTCTAGTGGTGTTAATGTCCGGTGGTTTTGGTGGTGGTGGCCGGAGTTTTTGGCCACCAACTGTGGCGGCTGGTTGGGGGCAAAAAATTAGTATCTTGTGGCTGAAAAGTAGGTTTTAAAAATTTGGGGTTATAGTTGTAATTAATTCTTTGGTTTTTTTTTTTTTTTTACTTGAATGAGGAATAAAATCGTTCGGCGCATGAAATATTAAAGGCAGGGGCATAAATGCCAAGAAATAAAAGGTAGAGACTGTATCCAAAATAGCCTCCAAAAATATGAACGTTTTGTGCTAATTAACCATAAAAATACATAGGACGTAATATTGAGTTGTGATAGAATCCGCTTAAGACTAATTTTGCCCCTGTATTGACACAACAATTTATTAAAATATCAATCTCACGTAAACTGCAAATATTTCAATTGTTAGCCATTTAGACTACAATTAATAGAATGCGTGCTTTAAGAGAATACATTTACTTTAACATAAAATAATTTAATCCATATTTGGTGTAAATTAAATTTAACCTATATTTTATAGGATTCACCACATTAACCACATATTTCATAATTTCTTTAATCAAAATTTATTAAAAATCTAATTATCAACAAAACAATACGATGGCTTAATCTGTAAGAGACGTATATTATTGATGAATAATTTTCAGTTGTTACTTTAATAGTAAATAAAAAAAAAAATGATGTCTAATTTAACAGGAAAAAAAAGTTGGGATATTTTTTCATATGGGCACGAATACCACGTGGTATTCTTTTTTCAATTATTTTAATTTCTGTGGTCCATATAGTAAGTAGGAAATAGTTACAAGAAACGTCTCTTTCAATTTTTACTTTGGGATTTTTTTGAATTGAAAAAATAGTTTTAGGAAGTTATTTGGATTGACTAAGAGAGAAAAAAAAATTACTTATATAGTTATATATAAGTTTAATTTACTCGTTAGTTGAATCGTAAACAAAATGACGACTTTTTAAACTTGTCGACAAGTTGAAAGGAAACATAAAATAAAATAAATAGTGCTACCTTTGACTCATTAAATTAAATACGTCTGAATAAAGTTAAAGAATAGAAGTCTACGATAAAAAAATTAACAATTTTTTATATTTATTAAACATATACTCTTAAAATATTATATTTAGCATGATAAATTTAATTGATTGAGGTCCAAATCTCACCTCAAATAAGAGTGGAGATTCTCTTTCCATTTAAGATTTAAGATATTTCGTGTTTCGTAAAAAACGAGAAACCTGAAAATAAACATTCCCTACATGTTTCCAAAGAATTAAGATATTCCAAAGAACCTTTTTGCAAGAACAAAGATGGCGATCTAAAAATTAATGGGCGTTTGATTTGTTTTTTCAAGTTGTTTTCATTTATCATTTTTCAATTTTATAAAATATAGAAAACTTGTTTGATTTTATATTTTTATAATGCGTTTTTGAAAATATGATTAAGTCCATATTTGGTGTAGATTAAAATTGAATTTTTGGTAGATTTTGACAAAAAAATGATGAAATATATTCTCAAAAAGTTGTGAGTCTCGTGAAATATATAATTAAAATTAATTGTTGATTCTAAATTCAAATTTTAATCCGAATTAAAATGTGCTAAATTTATAACATAAAAGTCATAAACATATTTTTGACATTTGTTTACAGACATGATTCCTCCTTCCTTGATTCTCGAGACGATGAGAAACTCTGATGAAACTCTCATGGAACTCTACGAAAAGAAATTTTATTTGTAAACCGCAATGAACCCTCAACTTTCCAACTTACTTCAGTTTGGCCCATGCTTCATAATTTTTCTCCTAACCTTCATATTGATCACTAAAATTTCAAAAGCTTTTCATGCTGGTTTCCAAACCCCAATAATCTTCTGAAATTGGTCCTCTGCAAGTTCTGAAAACGGAAATTTAGTCCTCAAATCAGTAGAATTTCACTTCTAAAACCTCTGACTTTTCTCTAATTGCTCTTTTAATGATTCTTATTAATTTTGTACTATCGAAACAACCTTCAATTGCTCCAACTCAACTCTAATTAGGCTAAAAAAAGTGTTATTTTGCTTCAAATGACTCCAAATCCGAATTTTACCTACAATAATAATATTTACACTAAATTAAGTAAATATTCACTCAAATTTACAAATATAATTCAAATTATAAGCACAAATAATCGTGTAAAACACATTTATAAATAAAGTGGAATGATGTGCCTTAACATCTTAAACAACATGGAATAAATGTATAATGAAGTTTATTTCCTAACTTTTGCCTAGTCAATTTATTATTTGTTTGTACTTATTTTTTAGTGAATTTCATTTTATAAAATTCATCAAATTTAAAATGTATATATAGTATTTAATAATAAATTAGCATAAAAATATTTTATTTTACTGGAATAATCAAATTATTGAATAAATTGTTATACAATAATTTCTAAAAATTCCAAACTAAATGTTTTTTCAAGTTTTCTGTTTTGAAAAATAGTTTTTCGGAATAATAAACCAAACACATTTTCTGCAATTTTAAAATAGATCATCAAAACTGAAAACTGAAAACTCGTATATACTTCCAAGTGCTGCAAATTTCTATTGACTAATCTTAACATTTCGATTTTAAAGTGATCCATTGAATTAAATTTCACTAATGGATCAATAAGAGACCGGTATCATTATTATTTGGTCCTACCCCAATATCTACCTCATTCTGTGGAGGCCCACCAAATTTATTCCCCAATCTCTTAGGCCCATCTCTAGCATAGAGATTTTGAGAGAAATTTTGAATAGTCCTTTTGGAGTGCAAATTAGTAAGAACACGTTTCACTTCCTTTAAAGCAAAGCAATATGATATGTAGAACCACCATCTATCAAGCAACATAAATAGCTGCAAAAAGTTGAAACTTCACTTGTACATTTAGGCCATGTTTGATCTTTATTATTTTTCATGGAACTTGAAAATTATTTTCCAAATTCCAACTTTTTTCTTATTTGATAACCAAATTTTTCTGGCAAAATAATTTTCCCCCAACCCCCACATGACCTCTTTTTTCAGGTTTTCAATGAATTGATTTTCACACCACTTTGATGGGAAAATGGTTTTCCAACTTCTTTTTTGTTTTTTGGGATAATGAAAACAAATTCTATCCTCAATTGTAAATTTTTTTTTTACTTTTAATGGACAATTTTCATAGAAAACAAAGTCAAAAGAACACCAAAAGATCCAAAATTTTTACATTTTCTATGTGAAAAATTATACCAATAAAACACAATTAATTGATAATTTCCAAGAAATCAAATTCTAGACAATTATTTTCTCCGAAATTCGTTTTCTTTCCACCAATTTTCCATTCTTACAATCAAATGGACCCTTCTAGTTCTACCCTACCAGAATATAAAATATAGAATACAAAATGCAAAAGTCATGGTTGGCAAAAGGCCAAAAACTATGATTTGAACATCCTGATTAACTAAAACTTAAAAATCTAATTCAAAAGCACCAGACTGTTGTGTATATTGCACTGTATTATGCTGTATATACAAAGCATGTAAAGAAGAAAAGTTACAAAAAGGAAGATGGCGTGAAAAAAATAAATACAGAACAAGGAACTTGAAATTGACTCATCTCAGCATATTGCCCTTGCCCCATCACAATCAAAAATCATAATCTATATCTGATACATTTTGAGAGGTTGATTTTTTTATCAGGTGACCTTGCTCGTCGTACAGATCGAGGTTTTCACAGGGAGCTGGGAATACGGTCCCTATAACACGACCTTCAACAAAAGCACACTGGAATATGTGCTTCTTTTTATAAGTAATTCCTACCGACATATCCCAGAAAGTGACATTCCTGACAGGAATTTCTTCACTACCTTGAATACGGACTGGAACACGAACTCCCTCGCCGTGTATTGAAGTGTAGCTTATGTCCTCCAGTATTGGAACAGCCTTGGGGTCAAACGCTGCATCTGGATGTTCATTGTAATCTGTCTTGACGACAATCCCCACGCGAACATTATCAAATGTCAGATTCCTATAAATTATATTTCGAACATATCCTCCTCTTCCGGGGGCTGTCTTGATCCGAACAGCACGTCTGGAGTTCCATATGAGGACATTTTCCACAGTGACATTTGACACCCCACCAGACATCTCACTGCCTATTGATATGCCTGCACTGTTATTCAGGAAGGTATAATTCAATCACTATCTAAACGTACGCATTGTAAACAGTGTTACATCGAACAGAATGAAAACCATGACACGCTTCAATAGAAGGAAACAACAAAATGTTAAACTAGACATTCATCTAAAAATCAAGAATGTGTAGATCTATAAGCTTATAAGAAATTGAAACTGGCTGCAAAGCAATTACAGATGCAGCCTACAACCAGAATAGAGAATTTTGCGATAAAAGAGTACATGGAATCTCTCACCTGACCATGGAGCGAATAACAAGGTTTCGGATCAGTATATTCACTGAAGGCCGTCGATAAGCTATCCCATATTGATCCCAGCCACTCTTTATTGCTATACCATCATCTCCCACACTTATGTAACAGTCCTCAATTATCATATCTTCGCACGAATCTGTTTGACCATATGAGATGATACAAAAATAAATACATAGGTATAAAGTGAAGCTACACAAATTATGAATATCCGCCACAATGACAACAGTAGAAGTATGGTAGTTGCTGTTAATTGTATATTCAGCATTGAGATCATAAATTCAAGTTCAAAACAATAGGTATGGCTTGTACATCCAATAACCAGATAGAAGACAAAGCAAAAGAACAAACTTACCCGGATCTATGCCATCAGTATTTGGAGCTTCAAATATGGGTGCCAAGATTGTAAGATTTCTAATCGTCACATTCTTGCAGTCGTAGGGATGTAGAGTCCAAAAGGGAGAATCACGTAATGTTATGTTAGATATCAGAATATCCCTAGACCACATAATCTGCACAAGCGGTCCTCTGGTGTGGTTAAGAAGCTTCTGTCGGTACTTCGTCCACCACATTTGACCCTGGCCATTAATGGTGCCATTATGCCCTGTTATCAGGAATAGTAAACATGCATTCAGATGTATAGCATATAATTACATTTACACAAAGCACCGTCACAATCTTGACTATAAGACTTCTAAACCCATGGATGGTAGAAAAAGGTTAATGCATCACCAGATATCAATTTAGATTTATCGGTTTCTATATGTGACCATCCATACGCATGACCAAAAAGAAATTGAGACTTTCTGAGCTTCCTTTGCTCACAAAACTAGGGTATCTTTGAAGGAAACATAAAAAGTCAGTCAGGGAGACAGAACGAGGTAATCGTGTTCCATGTCGAACACACATGGACAGGGTGAGACAAGATGACACAGCCTCGGGACATGGGAAAACTTCTTTATCAAAGCTTTCGTAAATGCATGCATTTGTGTGTGTAACTTAGATTAAAAAGCATTCACCAAGTAAAATGTAAGCAAATAAATAGATAACTAAATCAGCGCCCAAAGTGTGTGGGGCAAAAATAAACTACCAAGTCAAATGATAATGATTTCACATTAAAAGTTTTCAATCTCAAGACATTGTAGAATTATATATTTCTTATTACCCCTTAAAATGTTTATAACATTCCCCATCCCAAAAGAAAATATCATTAATACCAATTTGCAAAGATACCTGAAAACCAAGAGAATTGTAGAATTATTATTCTTTAGTTTATTAGCTTTGAAAGTTTTAATGTTTTTTTCTCCTTTTAATGCAGAACATGTTTAGGTTGCAAGTTGCATTGACATGTAGCTGTATCTATTTCTGATATGGAGGAGTATTTGTTCATTTTAGATGGAAAAGTCACTTTCCTACTACTAAGCTCTTTTTTAACAACCAAATCTAATCAGTGGAGTCATTTTACCTGAATTTAACATTTGATTGGACTAAAATGAAGGAAATTTAAGAGTACGCTCTTTCTACACTTCCCTACTAACAAGCAATAACGTTCTTTCACAATTAATAAGTCTACATAGAGTTGGTATAATACTGCCAAGGTCAATGGTTAAAATCATAAATCTGTACAAGGAACATCCTCACTACCTGAACCACTCACCTCGATCCCCAACCAAAATAATATAATAAATGAGTAACCTCTGCTCTAAAAAGAAACAATAAACTCCAGCTAAAATGCTCACCTGTAATTACAACATCTTTGAGATTTTGACCATGAATTAAACTTCCATATCTTGGTCCAGGATGCTCTCTTCCATACCCATATGAAGGCAATGGAGGCATCAGAGGCCAATACTTCTCATCCTACAGAACATTGCAAAAATGGAAAAAGAAACAGAAACCAATATTCTCAATTACAAGAATCATGAAATTTTGAAACTTTCAGGACTTGTACAACTTTTAAGCAGTATAAAAATCATAAACGACGTTCAAGAAATATTACGTAAAACATGTCAAATAAAGGACAGCAATGGTTTATCTTTAAAAAAGCAGAGAATGATACGTGCTAGAACATTGTTGAAATCACCAAGAGATATGAACCAAATTTATCAGTTACCATTAAGAACCAATTGCATCTATGCTATCTAGCATGAAAACATGAAACCCAACTTTAATAATCAATGGATAATTTTTTTAACAACATTAAAAGTCTTGTTTTTTTCAGGCAAAAAAAAAACTTCTTTACAAACCATATTCAATTCATCCACACTTCCTAAGCCGAAGAAATTTAATCAAACTTTTTTTTCTAAAACCTTGGGCGTGGCCATGAACAATGGGCATATAAATTGAAAAAACAATCGACATTCTATGTTCAGCTTTATTACTGAGTAAAACTGAATGAGACTTACAGGGTTTTCTCACTAGATAACTATTATTATAGGTGTTTGAGAGAATTTGAGACTGCACAGTATGTTCAACAGAAGAAAATAGAGAATGGGGGAAGAGAGAAGAGAGACAACAGAGAAGAAAAATTCTTAAGAAGAGAGAAAGAGAGAACAGCAGAGAAGAAAACTTCTTCTACATCAGAATTTTATTAAGTTATCTCTTTAGTTTGAAAATCAAAAGCAATATGGGGGAAAAATTTTGAATTAGACATCAATCTTGAAGGAAGATGTTGAAACAGCAGCTGGACTATGTATTCAACGTATTGGAAGGTATGCCCGTTCCACTACGACATGATTTGCAGTCCAAGATCAATCACCAACTAGTTTCGTGCATAAACACACATATATATTGCATGTCAAATCCTTCCTACTCTCCCCCATTTGAATGCAAACATGTAAAAGTTACTTATCATTCTTCAATAAATAAAAGTCAAATACACGGTATCATATCAACAAATCTATACATGTAGATTGACATTTTTACACTCTACTCAATTTTTAAGAAATGCTCTTAATTAGAACATGTGATGCAAAGAATGTCTCAGTACGAAAATTATAAAAAGAAAGCATGTAAAACTCCCATGTATGTATGAGTGGTTCTGCCCGTAATTATTTATGAAGTAACTTATTATGCTTATAATTTTCTTCAAGATAATTCTTGGTTGCACCACTGTAAACATACAAACGTTTCCCTTATCTTTTCAATCCATAGCAAATGAAGTTTTAAATTTTGACTCAATTTACTGTATTCTGAAGATATTGCACCATATGCAAACCGTGAATACAAATAAAATAATTGCAAATAGAAATATTTTGTGCAGACCTAAAGAGAACTTATTCATAAGAGTGATGCAATCTCGTTAGTCGTTAGTACAGGTAAGAATATGGTTGCAAAAAACAACATGAATAACAAAGTCTTTGATGATTTTCGAGGATCTAATTGCTTTTAATCTTCCGGTAAATCTAGTAATGAACCTAAAGGGGTGCCAAAAAAAGAAAAAGAGCTGTGCAATATGCCTAATGTCTCTTTCTTGATCAGTGTCACAACTGGGCAAAATTCATATTCATTGCATTTCTTTGCCAACCATTGGATAGAAGATAACCTATATCTGTGTTGCCATGAGAAGAATATAAGGTCATGATAGAAAGATATTCGAGATCCCACTCAGTGCTGAGGCTTGAGGCTAAATATGTTTTGTTGATACGTTCAACATAGATTATAAACCAAAATTTAGCAAATAAAGATTTCTTCAAAAAATGTGCCACCTGGGTATCTAGTTCACATTACCAAAATGAACCAACAATCCAATTATGATCAGTTAACATTCATAAAATGAATTTAAATTTCAAAATCTATAATTTTTTTAACACTGCAATTAAATCTAACTCACTCACATCAAAATTCATATTAAAATTAATGAATTCATCTGATTTCCATACAGGAAAAGATCAAGCCATTAAAATAAACCGACACAAGAATTACTCACGTTGATACCGAGAATAACAGCACCCTCAGCAAGGAACAGAGTCATATGACTAGTTAGATTGAAAGGCGCAGTAAGCCAATACCCAGGTGGCACATCAAGCTGCCCGCCGCCCTTCTTCCCGAGCCTCGAGATGGCCCTCACCGCCCGTTCAAACGCCGCCGTATTGACAGTGACCCCATCACCCACAGCCCCAAAGTCCGTCAAGTTAAACGCCACAGGGCGAAGCTTGGGTAGCGACCGGGACGGAAATGTCCTCCTGAAGAGTAAGAGTCCGCCGGTTGCGGCATCCCGCTGCCAGTAAAACAAAGTGAAGAAGAACGCAAACCAAAGGGCGATCAGGAAGGTTTTATGGGTAGATAAAAAATTGGTAATTGTGGAGATCCAACGGCGATGATGATGATTATGAATGACTGGGACCCACCATCTCCGCCACCAGCATGATGAACTCGATGTGGGCGTTAAGGTTTCCACCATATTTTCTTATTCTTTTCACTGTTAAGCCTTTTTGCTATTGACCTTGGGGTTTGGACCGGAGTATCAATAGCTTTAACACGATATGAGAATGCAAACAGAGTTTTCGATAAATCTGCGAGTTGGAAAATAGTTAGGTATTATTAGAGAATGGAGGGTGAAGCGTAGCAATCTGAATCAGTGATAATTTGGGGAGATGACGATCCCAGATGAAGTGCATTGGAAGGGAAGTGAGATTTGAAGTTGGAACAGAGCGAGAGCGAGAGCGAGAGCGAGAGAGAGAGGCAGTCAACTGTGAATTTAAGAATTAAAAGACATTTTTGTTGCACTAGGGACCGGTTGCACCATGAAAACTTTCGTGCTACACATAGTTCTTTACCAAGTTTTTCTTTGTTATAGATAGAAGAACATAAATCTAGCCCCTGTTCGATTTGACTAAAAATATGTGCATTTTTTTTTAACATTCCGATAAAAATTGATAGAATATATTATTAAAATATTATATTTGATAAAAGTTAAGAATTTCATAAAATTTCTAATTGAAAATGATTTTGAAAAAAAAAAAGTTTTAAATCATTATTTGAAAATTCCCTTTTTTACCTGCTCATTTCTAACAACGTATTCACACAATAAAATATTTTACAAGTAAATTCAGAGTTTTTTTTTTTACGTTTTAACCACACATTCTTCTAAAAATCACTATTCAAAATATTTTTTTCCTAAATAATAATTGTCAAACAGGGGCTTAAAAAATTATACTCATATTGTACTTAATTTTATCTGTAAATATTTAGAGCATGTTTCATGATTGATTTTTTTAGAATATTTTTTATGGAAAGTAATTTTTTTTTTTCAAATCATGTGATTAAAAAATATAAAAACTTATGGATCCACGTATAAATTTATTTTATTGGGAGAATGTTTGATTGAAAATGAGTTTGTGAAATAAATAAGTTTTAAAAAATCTCTTCCTCGTATGGAATTAATTTTATAATGCACTGATGCAGTTTATTGAAGTTAAAATTGTTGTATTATCTTATCTAATAATGTAGTTTAATGAAGGTTGATTTGTTGTATCTTTATGTAGTTAAGGTAAGACCCTTTTTAACTTGTATATATAAATACCTCGTTGAGTGATTATAATAAGAATTAATCTATTTGTACAACTTAAATGATAAATTGAATGAAAATGTTATGTGTTGTCAAAAAATTAGTGGCCGCAAAAATATATTAATATGAAAATTGTCCAATGAGCGTGACATATTGTCAATTATATTTTAAATCATAATTGTATATCAAGTGTGATTCTCTTTTTCCACAATCCACTATCACCCAAATCCACCTTTCCCAACATCTAATTGATGCCATCTCTTCCACCATTTTCCCCTTGATTTGATGTGCTATGAATTCAACTTCCCATGTTGCAATTACTGCCCCATAATTGCTCTTGCGGCTTGGATTTGGGGTTCAAAGTGACAGCGTTAGAGGAGACAATTGGAACAAGCTGCAAATTAATGTTGAATCGAGTGACCTAAGCAACGGACCTTTGCAGGGACTGCATCGTGGATGGATTTCTCCAGGCAGCACAGCAGTGATAAGAGAAAGACTTCGGCTCCTAAGGGAATGCTTCAGAGTTTTGGGGCATGGTCATTTTTTTGAAAAATCGATTTTGGACATTTATAAAGGGTTCAAATTGGATGAATTTTAATAACGATTTTTAAAATAGTCAAAATTATTGAAAAGTTTTTAAAAAGACTAAATTGACATTGTGTCCTTTAGTAAAATCTCAATTTATAATTTCGGGTGTGTTTGAACTACATTATTTTGGAAGAATGTATTTTGGAATAGTAGATTGATGGAGAATGTGTGGTTGAAAAAGAAAGAAAATTATTGATATGATGGAAAATATTATTTTATTAAAAAATGTGTGGTTAAAAATGAGTAAATGAATAATAATAAAAAAAATAATGTGACTTAAACAAGAGTTTCTTATATAAAAGTTTTCCGTGCTGCTAGGAGTACATGAGGAGTTTCACAGGCATGTCACGGGATTTTAAAATATGTTGACGTGGCAGTTGGAAAACAAAAAATAAATAAATAAAGGACAATGAAAAGAGACGAAATGCGTGAAAGGAGTTTGGCGAAAACCTAATTTTTCAAAATCATATATATTCCTCTTCTCGCCTCAACTCTCTCGTGGGAATTGGATACCATTGGCGACGGGACAGCGACGGCAACGGTGACGGCGATTGCATTTCTATCTTTGATCGTAGCATTATATTGAAATCGGCGAGAGAGCATTCTTTGGAGTCGAACATTTTCGAAGTCGACCTCGAACACTGCTCCTCCGCTGGTGAGTGCGTTAAAAAAAAATGAACAACACATCTTTGACCAGAGCTTTGAACCACCGGTGGGTAAGTAGTTAAGTACGTCTTTTCCCTGCTTTTACCCAAACATTTTTTTCCAAAGTGACTCAGAAAGTTCGATGGTCAATTGCTTTCATTTTCGAGTTTGAATCTCGTTTAACGGTGTAATTAGTGAGTTTGATTTTGTTGGGTTCTGTTCAATTTTGTTCATTTATGAGTTTGATTTTGTTCAATTTTTTCATTTCTGAGTTATTTTTTTCAGTTTTGTTCATGTTTGAAATAAACTGCAAGCTATGGGTGAAGATGTTGAATAAGATCCTGTGTGAAGGGTTCTCCTTAATAAAATGAAGTACTGTTACTTGTTTAATTTGATCTAAGCCAATTCGTGATGGAAAAAGGTAGTTCGTTTTTGTTGAATCCAAATTTGGTTGAATGGCGGAGTTAGTAGGTGTGTAATGGTGGAGTTAGTTGTAGTAGGTGTGTAATGCCGGAGTTAGTAGGTTTGTAATGGAGGAGTTTGTTCTCAATCTCGTGTTGTTGCACAGTTTGTTTGCTTTGCCATAGCTGTCTGTTGTTAGTGGAATTAATAGGTGCGTGATGGTGTAATGGTGGAATTAGTTTGTCTTAATTGCCATATCTGTCAGTAATTAGTTTGTTCTCAATCTCAAGATGAAAGGGATGAATTTCGGAGTTTGTCACAGTTGTAGAAGCACGACGCATTATTTCAAGGATTGTCCGAGAGAACTTCTATGCCCATGGTGTCGCCATGGAATTCAAAAGTGTTTTCAGGTCGAAAGGAACACCAGTAACAAGGGGCGACTATTCAAAACTTGTAGTAACGATTGCGACTACTTCGACTGGGAAAAAATGAAGAATCAACCGATGAATCGAGTACTGTTAATGAAACAGTGAATGTTGCGGCGAATGAGGAAGCTGAAGATTTGCCTAGAATGTTTGACTCTCTTGCTCGAATAGCCGACAAACGAGACGTCGAGATCTCATTGAACGTGACATTTTGCAAGGGAAAATGACGTGCAGAGTAGTATGGAAAATGAAATTGTTGTTGGCTGGCATGTTTAGTAGTTAGTTGTTGAATATGTATTTGTATTGTGTTCGTTTTGTACATGCTATCGGAAAATGCTTATAATAACAAAAACTATTTCGAATTGTGAAGTACATCAATGCATTCTCGATTTACATATCCCACTTCCAAGTCTCAACTTCATAACATACTTCATTGTTCGTCAATACATAAGTATGAATTTCTCTCCCAACATCCATTAACCCCAAATGGGAATTTCCAAAAAGCACACATGATTAATATTCTCATATTTAAACCACTCAAATAACATGAAAGAGCAGCCAAACAGGGATAATATGGTATCAAGAACAAGAAAAGATCCGATTTAATATTTGAAGATATAGCTCAACCACCGCAGAATATGACTTGTTGGCACATTATCTATTTACAACACATTCATCTATATCTGTCATCAAAAACTGGCCCAATGGAACTTTATTCTTAAATAGTTGATGAATATCCATCTTTAAAAATAAATGGCATAATTTCTTGAAATAAATAGGTCGTGTAGAAGAAAACATCAAGAACTAGTAATCACCAAAGTAATAGATACAAGTTTTTATAGATGGATATTTCAAGAACTGCTTCCAGTGCTCTATATCCGTTATCAAGTTTTTTGTCACCAAACATCAAGAACTGCTTCCAAGAATAACTAGTAATCACCAAACTAATAGATGCAAGTTTTTTTCTTTTTCCATCTCCGGAGAACATTTAGTAGCCTACCACTCGGCACAAAATTTATAAAAAGGAACAAAGTGACTTGGAATGATGTTTCAACTAGTAAACCTTACAAGGTATATGGACAATCTTCAATTGCTTTAAACATCTTCTATCATCCACTCTCAAACTACACCGATAAACATATGCATTCAGTAAATTATTACATTAAAATGTTGGCAAAGAATTATGGACAGTCAAACGATCTCTCACTGCTCTTGTGTATATGGACAGCCAAACGATCTTCATAGAGTATAAAATCTTGAGGCAACCCGATTAATATTCTCAAAGGCGTGGAACATTAAATGCGTACACCGTTCATGCTTCTCAAAGGCGAAGTCAACAAGCTTGTCATTATAACTGTTGTTGGCTACCACTCTCACCCTGCATTATGTAACATTCCACAAACGACTCAGATCAAATTCAATGAAGTAACTGAAAATATAGACACCAACCCAACAAAAAAACCATACCAAAAAGACTTGTCAACTGGACATCGGTGTCAGCGAGGATCAATGTTGAGATGCCTCGACCTCAGGCATAGCCCCTTCCACAGTACTATGTCTACTTCTCAGCCTCTTGCCTTTTACTGAAGCCGAATTTGCTTGTATGTAAATCGAAAATTATATAGGAATATGGAATCGAACTCCGTTTAAATTAGTAGGTGAACATAAAACATACCTTTGTTTTTTTCGAAGACGACTCTAATGGGCCTCTTCATCGAAGTTTTCTTGGCGCACCCTTCCTCTTCGATGATATTAGATCTAGTACGTTAATGTCAGAATGGATTTGAGATTCAGACCCATGTGAGATGGCATGATTGGGATGAGTACCACAACTCGACTTTGTCACCATGAGATCCTTCTGTTGAACATTGATCCACTCCATTATCGAACGGACCCGCACTTCATCATCTGCAGCAAGGTTAGCCACTTCCAAAAATGTTCGACACATATCATCGTACCTCAACTGTACAAGAGTACTCACCAACCCATCATAGTTCACTGCAACCTTCGTGTGTGCTCTAATAACATCCCGCCTCCATCTACGCAGTATAAACTTATCAGGCAGTAACGTGACATCATTATAGATCAAAATTGTGACTACGTGCCTACAAAGTATCCCCCAGACTCAAATAAGTGGCAACTGCATACAATGTCACATGTGTCCCTCGAATAGGAAATGGAAAAACTCTTCTTCATCCGACGATCTCCATACAGTCGGACATCCTCTCGAACCTCGTGAATCATCCCTGAAATTCTATCTGAAACAGATATGATGTCACAGTAAACCTTCCCAATGAACTCGTCCTGGATTTCCCTAAACTTCGAAATGGTGTACACTTTTTGAAATTGCTTTTCCATATCGTAATTTGTTACGCACGGTACCATTTACGAGTATGATTTGAAATCAGCCTGAAACTCTTCTCGACTTTATTTCTCAGTGCTCTTTCGTATTGTTCGACAAATTGCTTCAAAGAGGTCTTCGAATGCACATATCTGTCGAAGAATGCATTCACGTTCTCACTTCGTTGTGTTGTGGACATTCCGACCCAGAATGTGGTTTTCAATAACCACGGTACCCAACGGCCTCTATTTTCAAACAAACCTTACAACCACTCATTATCGTACAACTTGTACGTATTAATCATTTCTCTCCAACCTTCATCGAATTCTTCATCACTCTGTGAATCATATACTAATCTGTGGATAGTCAAAAAGATCGAAGCCTTATCAACAAGATAGCCAAACTTCTTCAAGATATGCCACAAACACCACATATGCTTCATGTGCGGAAATACAATTTGAATTGCATTCTGCATTGCCCTGTCTTGATCAGTAATTATTCCATGTGGTGCTCGACCATGCATGCACTGTAGCCATGTCCAGAATAGCCAAAAAAATGTACTGGTGTCCTCATTAGATTCTAAGTCACAACCAAGCAGTGTCGATTGCCCATGATGATTAACGCCAACAAATGGGGCAAACGGCATGTCATACTTATTGGTGAGGTATGTGGTATCAAAGGTAACAACATCACCGAACTCCTTATACACTTGCCTACACCTATTATCCGCTCAAAATACATTCTTAAGCCGGGAGTCTTCATCTAAATCCATACTGAAAAAAAACCCGTAGCATCGTGCTTGCATATCCGAAAAATATGATTGTATTGTGACGGCATCTTCTTCTCCGAGTCGTAATCGTCTAACTTGTTCAATATAATTTCGACAATCCCTCTCCACAAAAGTTATAGTCTCATAACCACCTGCCACCACCACCACAGAGTTGTAACTTTTGTGCAATGGAATTCCTGCCATATCATTCACTTCAAGCTTTTGTTTGACATTTGCAGTCAATTCTCGATTGCATCGATACAACCTCGATCTCAAAGGACTTGTTTCATGATTGTGCTCCAGTTGGGTTGTGTTTACTCTCCATTGTCCATTACTTTATAAAGACGCCGAGATCCTCAAATTAGGGCAATCTTCACCAAATTAGCATCATCTTGATTTTAGGAATAGCAAATGTAAATTATTTCCATTCTTGATTACTTACCATAGATAGGCTAAACCTTGTATCTATTTATTTGATCATTCTTCAATTGTAAAATGCAAGTTTCAGAAATACAATTTTCAAAAATTTAACATTTATAATAACATAAACATTATAATTCAACAATAAGAAGAGAGTTAGAATGCAAGCCTTAGGGAGTCACGTCAAGGAAGCTGTCCTAAAGTCGTGTCGACTTCCCTTCATGAGGATTTTTTCAACACTACAGGACCCCAAAATAAAATCCATGTGAATCACATTCAATTCTCCTTCTATGAGCACGATCATAGGGAGAAAAAAGGAGTCTTTATCGAGTTGTCAAAATCATAGAAATATATAATATAAAAAATAGATTGAGTATTTTATGTATTCAAATTGTATATCCAATTGTATCAAACTATGAAATTCCACCCCCCTTTTATAGTGTAAAATTAACACCTACAATAATGAAAATTAATCCAATTAATATATAAGTTACATTATGAACTTATGAGTTTTAATTATTTTAAAAATAAAACTGAAAATAAAAAGGGTTTTAATTTTGAAATTTAAAACTTTTAATTTATGTTACAACAATCCCCCACAATTAAACTTTCAAAATAGATAATTATATATATAATAGTGGTAACATAATACTTTGCAATAGGTGTAGATGCATTTTGGATTTGAAGCTCACTTAGTGATGACAATTTTCATTTGAGGGAGCCATAATGGACAAAGCCTTAAATTAGGCCCCTTTAGCTAATCTTCAATTGTCCCACACACAATATCAATTTAGGCTCAGTTCGTAGCGTGTAGCGCTGTTAATGGCCATGTGCTCTAATCTTGATTCTAGTAAGAGTTTTTAGAGAATAGCCCAATCCCATAGCCTCTCATTACAACCCTTATAGAGTGTGTATGACCCGCACCTGCAAAAATTCTCGTCTCGGTACTCTTTCAAATTTAAACCCTTCCTAACATCACATTATTATTAGCACTATCATCATATGAATGAAGACAAATAATATAGCCCCTGTTTGAAACCCTTTTTTTGGCCCAAAACTAATTCCCCAACAGTGTTAACTGACAACAGGCCCCAAAGTCAAAATTGTGTAAGAATTCCAATATTTTACACATTCCTCCCGTTGTAAATTTGTTTCGATTTTGCCCCCATTTCTAATTGCATCTTCACTCATTTTACCTAACCCATTTCCACCTACCACATACTCTTGCACAAAATTTACAACCATCTGCGGAGCTCACCGTGACCAGATTTTTCTAAACCAAATCAAGGGTAAAAACCATAACGCATTTGGATGAGCAGTACACATACGGCTTCATTTTCCACTTTCCCAATCGAAGACCGAATAAATCTTTCACCTCGCTAAGTCCGATTTCGTGGAAATATTTCAATTTTTTCTCCTCCGCTTTGTTCCCGACTTCGATCCAGAGCTTTCTCAGGCTACAAATCCGGCGTAAAGCATGAAATTGTGACCGACTTCTATGACTTCTCTCCGTGGCAAAGTTCCCCCGACCAAACGGTAAGCCATTGCATTAGAATACTTTTAGACCTGCCTTCTGGCATGTTTCTTTACCTGTATTATATCTTTGGTTGAACTCTAGGTCTAAACATTCTGTGCAATTTTGTTTGGTATAAATTGTTTTATTTGGTTTCTATTGTTTCAATTTGAACACTTCAAATACAGTCATTTTTCTCATTCACATGTAACACATCCTTCACTAGATTCTAATTTTTATTTCAGCTATTATTTTACCGTCTATCTGCTGTCAAAGAAATTGTGCTATAATGCATCATGAAGTCTAACAGTCAGAATGCAATATTAATCTGAGTTCTAATAGAAGAGTTGCCTCCTGCCCTAAAAGCAAAGGCACAAATTCTTCATTCGTATTTTCCTAAATTTGAATCAGATCTAAATGTCTTAGTAGGGGTCTATTGAGATGAGGCTTTAAATATTCCTGTCCTTGACTGGGGTAATGTCTCCCTTTGGTAGATTTTGTTATAAACTGCTTCCGGTGATGCCTCAAGATAACCTCTTTTTGTGCTAATGTTACATAGTCTTCTAACCAAGTATTTGTTGTCTCTGTGGGTGACCTGTCAGAGTTATCGCTTTACATGATCATCTACTCTCTGAGTACTTGGGTTAAGTTGGCTTGACTTTAGTTTCCTTTTCTATCGTTTAGGTTGGTCAGTACTTGCAAGGGTTGTAAAACCATGACTATACACCTTTACTGCATAGTGATCTGTCTTTTCCTCTACAACTCATGTTCTGTTTCGTTGGTGCACTCATTTAATCGTGTGAAGTATATTTAGTCACCTCAAATGATATTTATAATACAAAATCTGTTACCAAGCAAGAGGTCACGAAACCCATTATAACTTTATACCTTAGGATTACAGTGTTGGAAATATAACTTAGAAAAAAAATGTGAATGAAGATTGGAAGCTACCTTGAAGGAAAAATTGTGTTTGAATACCTTTTTATATGATGCCAAGTGGCGTGTGCAAAATATTGTGTCACAGTTAACGACTTCTATAGCATTTTTTTTTCTGTAGTGGTTTTGGGATGTCATGATGGCATGCTTTCTTTTTTGTCCTTCATTGCGTTTTGTCTTTCTTGTTTAATCCAAGTGCTTCTTAAGAAATACAGTTGACAACCTTCTGACATCTTGTAATTTTGGGACGTGGTCTTGCAGGCTATTCCTTCAATGCTTGTAGCATTGGTTCTCTTTTTTGATAACAGACAAAGCAAGGATTCCATGAGATCCACCGATGTACAATCTTCAAAGGGGTTTAAGTATTTTTGGTATGCCCTCTCTGGATATGCAATTGGACTGGTTGCTGCCTTATCAGCTGGAATCTTGACGCATTCTCCTCAGCCAGCACTTCTGTATCTGGTATGTTTGTTTTCATGCATTCGAACTTTCATAGTGAGGATGCACACGCAAAACTTTTGATGATTTAGTTTACATTTGGATATCGTTGCATGTGCCCGAATTTTTTCTCTATTCTTTCATTTTTGTAGAGAGAGAGAGAGAGAGAGAGAGAGAGAGAGAGAGAGAGAGAGAGAGAGAGAGAGAGAGGCTCACNTGCATGTGCCCGAATTTTTTCTCTATTTTTTTATTTTTGTAGAGAGAGAGAGAGAGAGAGAGAGAGAGAGAGAGAGAGAGAGAGAGAGAGAGAGAGTTGCTCACTGCTTGTAATATAGATACAAATTTTCTGATTTTTCTCCCACAATATTGTCACTAGATGGTTTTTTGTTTAATTTGGTTTGGCCATGCCACAAAAAGCATTGGCACTGATATTGAAAATTCTTGGAGAAGTGAAAATTTGACTGAAGCAATGACTACAATACCTCCAATAAGTATTCGTTGATTACATGATTACATTATTTGTTGTGGTTTATTACTCATTTTCAGTACTTGTACTTGTTTGGTGAATGTAGGTACCGTCTACTTTGGGGCCGATAATCGTCATCTCTTGGATGAGAAATGAGCTAGCAGAGCTGTGGGAAGGAACGACACCAAACATAAACGAGAAAACCCATATAGCAGAAGTGTAAAATTTCATCAGCCTCGGCTCGGCTTATAT
The DNA here is from genome assembly GCA_903798345.1 of Fraxinus anomala. NCBI lineage: Eukaryota > Viridiplantae > Streptophyta > Magnoliopsida > Lamiales > Oleaceae > Fraxinus > Fraxinus anomala. Next base: position 19,248 of record CAIGRN010119410.1, read on the forward strand.
TGGCTCCAAAACTCACTTGGAATTTGTAAAAAATTTCAGTTGGAATGATTTATTCTTGGTGATTTAAGATTTTAATGAGAAAATATCAAGCTATATGTAATCGACCAGGCTGTTTTGCTTTTTGATAGAAATTGGGCTCTCGTATCCTTTGATAAAGTAAATTTATCTTAATGTGAACCCACATAACAATAGTAGCTCCGAAATTCACAAAAGATTGACCGGCTAAAATCCTGATTTAAAGCTTGACCTAATAATTTATTGAATCCAGGAACTAAAATTATGAATAAACTTTACCCTTTAATTACAAAAATTGTGAATCTTGGTTGTGAAGTTGGTGAACGTCAGAAAGATGAAATCCTTGAAAAGTTCGAAATTGAGTTCAGTGATAAATAAGAAGAAATCAACCTTACTTTGTAATGAAAGAATGAGATCATATATATAGGCAACTCATAAAAACCCTAATGGAAAACATGAAGAAGACATCAAGCAAAAATAATTCTAAACGAAAAAGGAAAAATTAAATCGTCTTCAGATTTTTGCACTATGCGCGTACCGTGTATTCTCTCTCGCGTGCACTGTTCAATTGATTTGGCTACATGTCGAAATTGTACACCTTGTGCGCTTGCGACCTACTTTGCTTGCACACGGGCCGCTTTCCGACTGCACTATAGACTTCGTTTATTCTAACTTAGCTTGAATTAAATGCACTAATCTTGGTTCCTTTTCCATGCCTAACATAGAACTTGATGTTTTGCTTGTTGCAATCGAAGTCTTTGCCTACGTAGCTTGAATAAGTAATCTCATGGCTTCTTTGATCTTCTTTGCTCGCAATCTCTTTATTTTTCCTTCTTCGACAATCAACAGATCCTTGCTAGCCTTTGTCCCATGGTTCTCATCATTTCATCCCTCTCCAAAAGGATTCATTTTTGAATCTCCACCTGCATCATACAAGGAAAGATTAGAAACATTGAAAGTATTAGAAATGTTATACTTACCTAGAAGATCCAATTTATAGGTATTGTTATTGATCTTTTCAAGAACTTGGAATGATCCATCTCCTTTCGGTTGCAATTTTGACTTCCTTTAGGCTGAAAAATGTTCTTTTCTTATCTACACTCAAATCCAATCACCCGATTCAAATGTAACACGCCTTGGTCCTTTATTAGATTAAGAAGCATGATGCTCACTCTTCTTCTCAATTTGATAACGCACCTTCTCATGGATTGATCTTATCAATTCAGTCTTGTTCTTCCCATCTAGACTACCTCTTTCATAAATAGGTAAAGGAATAAAATCCAAAAGAGTTAATGGAATAAAAACCATTTACAATTTCCAAAGGAGTATAAGTAGTAGAATGTATGACCCTATTATATGCAAATTCTATGTATGGCAAGCAATCCTCCTAACTTTTTAAATTCTTATTGACTATAATGCGCAAAAGTTGTGTCTATGTCCCATTAAATACCTCAATTTGTCCATATGTTCGTCGGTGACAAGTAGTAGAAAATAATAGTTTGATTTCCAACTTACCCCATAAAACCCTCCAAAAATGACTAAAGAACTTAACATCTCTATCAGATACAATATCCCTTGGTATCCCGTGGATTAGCATTATTTCCTTAGAATAAGTACGTAGCATCATCTGTTTTATGGCCAGGAATGAAATATGCCATCTTACTAAATTTATCCACTAACACATATATGGAATCTCTGTCCCTTTTATCTAGGCAATCCCAACACAAAGTCCATAGACACATTAACCCAAAACTCACTAGGAACAGGTAAATGTGTATATAACCCTTGTGGTAAAACCTTAAACTTAGCATTTTTACATGTAATGTATCTACTACTAATGTGATAACATCTATTTTCATTTTAGGCCAATAAAAATATTCATGCAACATCTCTAAGGTCTTCTTAATCCCAAAATGTTCCATTAAACCCCCACTATGTGCTTCCCATACTAACAATTCACGCATAGAATAATTATGAACACAACCTATTTTCCTTAAACAAATATTCATCATGCTTATAAAATTTATCAATTGCATCTTTATAACACGATATATATATATATATATATATATATATATATATATATATATATATATATATATATATATTAGAAAAATTCGAATCATTAGCATACATATCCTTAATATATTCAAACCCAAGCATTTTGCACTTAAAGGTGTAAAAAGTACATACCTCATTGACAATGCATCGGCTACTATGTCCTCTTTATCTTGTTTATACTGAATGACAAAAGAAAATGTCTCAATAAACTCCATCCACCTCGCGTGCCTCTTGTTTAATTTACCTTGATCCTTTAGATGTTTCAATGACTCATTCGGTGTGGAATACAAACTCCTTAGGCCATAGGTAGTTCTGTCATGTCTTCAAAGCTTGAACAAGTGCATAAATCTCTTTGTCATATGTTGGATAATTCAAAGTTGCCCCGCTTAGCTTTTCACCGAAATAAGCTATTGGTCTCAGTTCTTGCATTAAAACAGTTCCAATTCCTTTACTTGAGGTATCACATTCAATCTCAAAAGTTTTCTTAAAGTTAGATAGTACTAAAACAGGTGTAAAACACAACATATCCATAATAGTATTAAATACATGTTCTTGTTCAATGCCTAAATGAAATCCTATACTTTTTTTCACAATTTCAGTGAGTGGTGTGGCAAGTGTACTAAAATCTTTAACAAAGGGCTTATAAAAGCTAGCTAAACCATGAAAGTTTCTTACATCAGTTATATTCTTAGGTGTTGGCCATTCCTTTATAACTTTGATTTCCTCCTCATCCACTTCAATACCCTTTGCACTAATAATATAATCAAGAAAAATAATTTTTTCCATACAAAATGTACACTTTTAAAGTTAGCATAAAGTTGTTTTTGCTTCAAGACAACAAATACACACCTCAAATGCTCATCTACGTTCTTACTATACACTAGAATGTCATCAAAGTAAACTACTACGAGTTTACCTATGAATGCACGTAATCATTAATCTCATGAAATTCAAATGACATAACTAATCACTCATACAATCCATATTTACTCTTAAAAGCAATTTTTCATTCATCTTCTTTTTTCATCCTAATTTGGTGATATCTACTTTTTAGATCTATTTTACTAAATATACATGATCCATGCAGTTCATCAAGCATATCATCACTACAGTCAATGCATATTCTCCAAGTTCCTTTGTAGGTACATGTAACATTGGCATGGCACATGGACTCATGATTTCCCTCACATACTTCTTAGTCATTAATTTCTCCACTTGCCATTGAAGCTCTTTTGTCTCCTCAAGATTACTTCTATAAGCTGACTAGTTTGGAATAACAGCTCTAAGTATAAAAATCAATCCGATGCTCAACGCATCGAATGGGTGGTAACCCACTAGGCATGTCTTCAGGGAACGAATCGCAATTTCCTACAACAAAGAAATAGCCAAAATGGGAAGGGGTTGGTTCGTTTCCTCAAAATTAAGGTATGATTCCTTTGAAGACCATCAATATCAAAGACTAATTTTCTACTAAAGCCCTCTTTATTTCACTCTTTTTTGCAAACAAACTCACTTTTGAATTTTCTTTTCTCTCTGAAGTCTCTCTTTCTTCTCTCTCTTCCAGCTCTACTATTTTCTCTTTATATTCAGCTACCTCACTTTTTTTTTTTATCTCATTTGAAGTATTAGTGTCACTCTCCTTTTGTCTCTGTTTATTTTTCTTCTTTTCCCTACCTCTCAATTTCAATTGGTCCTCATATCTGTTTGGTGTTAATGGTATAAGAGTAATAGATTTCTCATCTTTGACAAAGTCGTACCTATTTTTGTACCCATCATGTATTACTTTCCTATCATACTGCCATGGCCTTCACAACAAAATATGCCCAATATGCATATGAACCACGTCACACATCACCTCATCACTATACTTCTCAATTGTGAAAGTCACCAAGACTTGCTTATTAACCCTAACCTCTCCACATTCATTTAAGCACTGCAACCTATAGGGTCTAGGATATTTTAGCATAGCCAACCCAATTTTTCTACAAGGGTAGTACAAGAAACATTAGTACAACTCTCCTATCAGTAATCATACTACATACCTTGTTGACATGACACTTAGATGAAATCATTGATAAGTTCAAAATTGAGTTCAATGAAGAACAAGAAGAAAAAATCATTGCTTTAATTTAATCTCTCAATAACTAATTAATTTACAATGAAGGAATGAGGCCATATATATAGGCAACTCATAAAAACCCTAATTAAAATGGAAAATATCAAGAAAATATCAAACAAATAGATTTCTAAACGAAAAAGGAAAAATTAATCTGCTTTCAAATTTTTGTATTGCACGCACATTGTGTGTTTTCTCACGCGTGTGCCCCGTTCAATTGATTTGGCTACGGGTTGAAATTTTGCACCCCGTGCACGCGCAACATATTTTGGTTGCGAGCTGGCTACAGTCCAGGCTTTGCTTCTTCTAACTTAGCATGAGTTAAGTGCACTAATTTTGGTTCCTCTTTCATGCCCAATATGAAACTTTATGATTTTATCGTTGTAATCGAAGTCTTAGCCCACGTAGCATGAACAAGTAATCACATGGCTTCCTTGATTTTCTTTGCTCACGATCTCGTCATTGGTCATACTTCCACAATCAATGGACCCTTGCTAGCCTTCATCCCATGGTTCTTATCATATCTTCAACGTTTTAAGTGATTTCTTGTTACAGTGCATTCTAATTTTTGGGAATCTTTAAAATTGAATGAAAATGGCATAAAATGGAGCAAATTCCTTATATTTTATCATGAGTAGATCTTATATCTATACTAGTGAATGTACATTTGTTGCATGTGTAGTGGGTGATGTAGTGTAAGTAATAACATTGGAATTTAGTTAAGTGGGATTTCAGCGAAAAGTGAAACCTATTTGAATGAAGACTAGACTGGATTATATAAAATACGTGTCCACAGGTATTTACATTGATGGTAGTAATATGAAGTAAAAAATAGAGTTGTTACATGCCATACTTGGATATATGGGTTTTAACATGTTTATATGTACAATAAATAGAATCTTGTATGGTAAATAGAGATGTTGAGAGTCAGGTCAGTGGACCGTGGACATAAACATGCAAAAGAGATTCAAAATACATATTTTAACTTCTTGAACAACTAGTCTTGCTTTTGCTTTTTGTTTGCATGTTTGTCAACTTCATGTATAAATATTCTTTGGATTGGTGGCCTATTTGTTGGTATAGTATTTGAATTTGTCTATTGAAGAGATGTTTGTGAAGTTTTTTGTTGTATCAAGTTGGTAGCTAGATGTTCTACATTTTGGAGTTGTGAGTCAAGGATGAAGATGACTTCATATGGGGCCATATTGGTGATTTTTTCTATATTTACAGTTTTGATGTATAAGATGTGCTCATGTGTAGTTGTTGTCCGAATTGTAGAGTTGTTCCTTATATGTTCATGTTGGGATGTTTATTAAAAGTAGTTAAAAGTACATTTATACAAAAAAAAAAAAAAAA
>CAIGRN010119434.1:0-14865 GCA_903798345.1 Fraxinus anomala
TAACTTTTATTAGACGAGTGAGACTCATTAACGACTATATTTTCAATTTTAATTGGATTTTAATCTTTATCAAACAAGCACTAACTTTTTAAATTTATAGATGCTCTCCAAATGATAGAATATGCTCTTTAAAAATAGATAGTTTCTTGAAGATACTCTTAAAATTAAAACAAAAATTTAATTAAATTTAAAAATAGATAGTCTCTACCCTAGTTATATTGATAGAAAAATCTTTAAAACGAGGGGGACGAGTAGCCTTACCTCAAAATGAAATTATAATGACTTATTCGCGAAACAATAATTGAATCTACCTACGAATACATCGAACATTTTAAAATCAGCATCAAACGAGGCTATCCCTCTTGCTTCACCACATAAATCTCCTCTCATAAACATTTTGAATTGTTTCTCCCTATATCCAGAATTTGCCAACCAATTATCTGCAAGTTGATTACCTTCCCTCCAATGTGTGACTGAGATCTGCAACTCCTCAATCCATTGGAAAATCCTTACCATATGATATTGAACTTGCCAAGGTCCATAATTGCGCTTATTTGTAAGATCTCCAATTGATAGGAAGTCCAATTCGACCCGGATTGATTCAAAACCTTTATCTACAAAGAGCTCGAGTCCAGTAACCATAGCTCTTATTTATTTCGTACCGTTTCCAAATTTTCATAGACCGAAACTTGACTCGAAGTAAACTTTAATATTCAACGCTAGACCACTCAGTAATCACATTAGTAAACAATATATTAAATTCTTCTAGACAACACAGTATTCTAAGAACATTCCTATATGTCAAACATTAGTTTCTATTAAAAAATAGCAAGAAACAGTAATGTTATTTCTTTATTACTTTGAAGTTCTATGAGATTCGAAGCACGTTCTGTTGAAATTGTTATTAGAAATAAATAAAATAGACTTTAAAATGAGAAAAGGATTTGGAGGCCAGAACTTTGACCTGTGCAATTGCATAACGTGCAGGGTTTATATGCCCTGCAAGTGATTTATCTATGCGACCGCAATAGGTTTGTTTTATGCGGTCGCATAGAATTAAAAAATAGTCGTTAGGCTGATTTTTTGTAGTCTTTGGTGAAAAGTTTGCAACTTTTCGTTAATTTTTGGCACTATTTTGTGGGTGTTGATTGAAATCTTTAAATGCATGATAAATTATCATATCAACAATATAATTCAACAACCTGAGATAAAATCTTCATTCCAAAATATAAAATTTACATTATTCCCTTTATATTCAAATTTCTTCCACAGTGTTCTTGAAATTTTAATAGAAAATACTAAGTGTTTAAGTGTTTTCTTTTACAAAGCTTAATTAATCCTTCAAGTTATTTGTCAATATCCCTTTAAGTATCAAATTCAATTTGAGAGGGGGCAAAAATTATTTGAAAACAACGATATTCGTGTTTAATCCTTCATCTTTATTTTAGAATTCTTATTTTTATTCTTTGTTTCATCTTCATTCTTTTTTGAGTGGAATATCTCTACAACAATCTCAAATAATATTCTGCAATGGAGAACGAAACTAAGATGGGCGGCGATCAAATTGATGAATCAAGATCTTGTCTGTCTAGATCGATTTGATGGGACAAATTTCATAAGATGGCAATACAAGTTGAAGTTCTTTCTTACGGCATTGAAGATCTTCTATATTCTTGATCCAAAATTGGCACCACTTGCTGAACCAACAGATGAAGATATCGAAGCTGTAAGAATGGAGAGACAAAAGCGTCAAGAGGATGAACTCATATGACGCGGTCATATTCTTAATGCTCTATCCGACTGATTGTACGATCTCTACACAAATACATTATCGGCAAAAGAAATATGAGATGCTTTTGAAAACAAGTATAAAGCCAAAGAAGAAGGTACTAAGAAATTTCTAATATCAAAGTATTTTGACTTCAAATTCCTTGATAACATTCCCTTCCTTCCCCAAGTACAGAAGTTGCAAATTCTTGTCAACAAGTTGAAGGAGATCAAAATTGAAATTCTAGAATCTTTCCAAGTATGAGCAATCAGTGCGAAACTCTCGAGGACTTGGAAAAGATATCGAAAGAAAATAATGCATAGTCCGAAGATTAATCTTTGGAACAAGAGTAAAAATATTTTCGAAGTGAAAAAGAATCAAGGGTAAGAGATAAGAATGTCAATTCTTATGAAGACACTTCAAAAGCCAATGCAGTGGAGAATGCCGAACATTCAAATAAATCCAACAATAGAAAACCTTATAAAAACTTTAACAATTTTAAGAAGAAGTCCAAGGAAGGTTTCTTTCTATGTGGAAAACCTAGACATTATGCAAAATAATATCGACATTGAAAGCAAAACATCTTCGAAGGAAGAGTGAATTCCATCAAAGAAGATAGTATTGTGGCTACCGTAAGCGAGATCAATGTAATCAAGTGAAAAGTCCTTGTTTGGTGATATAATACATGTGCAACTGTAAATGTATCATATGATAAGTCTTTATTCAAGACAAAGACCTATTATGAAGTAGATGGAGATCAAGAGATTCAAATGGGTAAGAAAGGACACTCCAAAGTGATTGAGAAAGGAAATGTAGAGATTATCTTCACTTACGGGAAAACTATTACTTTAACAAATGTACTACATGTTCCTGAAATGAATATGAACTTAGTTAATGACAATCTCTTAGAAAAATGGGGTATAAAAATTGTTTATGAGTCCGATAAAATTGTATTATCCTTAAATGGAAAATTTGTTGAAAATGACTATTCTAGTGAATGAATGATCAAACTTTGTATTGTCAACAAAATTATTAATAAAGTTGATTTTGTTTATATTTTTGATTCATTTACTTTGTGGCATGCTAGTTTAGGTCACATAAGTAAGTAACATAAAAAGAATGTTAAAAAGTGACTTAATATCATATAATGAAAACGATGCATTTAAATGTAAAATATGTGTAGAATCTAAAATGGCTAAGAAGCCATATCAAGATGTAAATAGAACATACAGACATATGTAAATTAAATGGTATGTTAAGTAGAGGTAAATATTTTTCTAGTGATTTTATCTTGTATTGCAAACAACAAGGCACGATTTATCAATATTCTGCACCTAGAACACCCGAATAAAATGGTTTAGCTGAAAGGAAAAATAGAACTTTAGTTGAGATGATAAATGATATGTTAACTTATGGTAAGTTGTCATTTAGTTTATGGGGTGAAGTATTGTTGAGTGCATGTAGGATATTACATATAATTCCTTCGAAATATACAAATGTTTCTCCTTATAAATTGTGAAAATGAAGAAAACCTAACATTGGATACTTCAAAGTGTGGGGTGTTGCATATTATAAGAACAGGAACCCTAATATAACCAAGTTAGGTCCACAATGCATTAAATGTACATTTGTTGGTTATACTAGTAATAGCAAATCATATAGATTGTTAAATTTGGAGATCAGTGTAATAGTTGAATCAAATGATGTCGAGTTCTTTGAGAATTTACTATACTCAGATAATGAATTAAGAGATACCTACAATGAGATCTCTTGCTCGGGTGGAACACAAGATGAAACATTTTCTAAAAATATTCATGAATTTGATGAACCACGAAGAAGTAAAAGAACTCGAATTGAGAAGTCTTTAGGGCCTGATGAAATTGATTCTCAACTTATATCGTTTTACCTAGTAGAAGGAAATGAGAAAAATGTTGTAAGAACAATTCCTTTCGTTCTACAAGTGGAGACCGATCCTAAAACTTATCTAGAAGTTATAGCTTCTCGTGATAGCATTTTTCAGAAAGATGAAATGGATTCAATTATCTCTAATAATACATGCAAACTTGTTGATTTACCACCCAGATCCAAACCTATTGAATGTAAATGGGTGTTTAGAAGAAAATAAAATGTGAATGATTCTCTTAATACCTTTAAAGCTAGATTAATAGTTAAATGGTATAGACAAAAGGAATGAATATATTATTTTGATACATATGCACTGGTAGTTACAATAACTTTAATTAGGATTTTATTCTCATTAGTTTCGATACATGACTTGCTTGTTTATAAATTGATGTAAAGACGACATTTTAAATGAGGATTTCGATAAGTAGGTTTATATGAAATAATCTGAAGGGTTTGCTCTACCCGAAAATAAACATAAGGTGTGTAAGTTAGTGAAATCATTATACGGTCTAAAACAAGCACATAAGAATTGACATGAAAAATTTGACTTAACTATTAATTCGTTTGGTTTCATAAATAATAGTGTAGATAAGTGTTTATATTCTAAAGTGTGTGATAAATGTATAATTCTTATTTGTTTGTATGTTGATGACATATTGATTATGAGTAATCATATGGAAGGAATCAAAGAAATAAAGAGGTTTCTATGTTTCACATTCAAGATTAAAGATCTTGGACAAGTGGATATCATATGGGTATCAAAGTTACAAAAACTAGTAAGGTTTTCTAATTGAGTCAATCACTTTATATTGAGAATGTAATTAATAAGTTTAAACATTTGAATATAAGAAAATTTAATACCCCTCTTGATCCAACTTTAAACTTATAAAGAATGATGGAAGAGAAATTGCTCAATTGAAGTAGGCAAATGCTATAGGAAGTCTTATGTATGCAGTTTAATGCACAAGACGTAACATAGTGCAATTAATAAATTTAGCAAGTTTACTAGTAATCAGAGCAAGGAATATTGGGAGGCCATTGGAAAAGTTCTTAGCTATTTAAAGAAGATCAAGAACTTAGGTCTACGATATTCTAAATTCCCAACTATATTAAAATGATTTATCGATACTAGTTGGATTTCTAGCACGTGTTAAAATAAATCGATTTCAAGTTGGATGTTTACTCTTGGAGGAGGTATTATTTCTTGAAAATCAAAGAAACAAACATATATTACACACTCAACTATAGAATCTAAATTTGTAACTTTATTAGATACAGGGAAAGAAAATGAGTGGCTTAAGGATTTTCTTTATGAGATATCTTTGGGACCGAATAATACATCTTCGATATTTATCATGTGTGATAGTCAAGCAATATTAGCGCAAAGGCATATAATGAGGTAATAATGAAAATCTAGACATATGAGTTTAAGACATAACTATATAAGGAAGTTAATCAAGAGTTGAATAATTTCTCTAAATTATGATAAGTCAATTGAAAATTTAGCGGATCCCTTAACTAAACTTCTAAATAGAGATTTAGTAATATCTATTTCGAGTAGGATGAGATTGAAACTCTTAAAATAAAATATTCACTAATGATGGTAATCATACCTGTCATTACTTAACAAGTAATTCACGGGATTCAAATGATAACAACAAGTTATTCGATATGTGAATAGTTTCAACATTATAAAATCCAAATAATCTTATCATAATAATATAATGTTGGTTGTTACTTGAATGAGGGTTGAGCTTTAAGCTCTTAATGAAATTCAGTATCAAAGTACAAGTATCGATAAAAGTAACAAAGATATTGAAAGAATTTCACCTAGATGAATTTCGAGATGGTACTGCTTCAATAAAGAGTAGGAATTTCTCTCTTAAAAGTTTGTTGAATAGGATAAGTGCAAGGTCATATTAGCGCTAAACGAGAGTGAGGAACTTGAGAACACGTGATACTTGCGTGCGTTCTTACTGATATTATAACAAGGAATAATTAGTTCAAAGTTATTTTGTTACCTTTAATTTTGACTTTATTTTGTTTGAATCACACTATGGTTAAATTCAAATTGAAAAATATCTAATCCTTATGCATAAGTATTGTATATTTTGAATATGAGATTTTTTTGAATTTTGAACAAGTGGGGATTGTTGAAATTGTTGTTCAAAATCAATAAAATAGGCTTTGGAAAGATAATGATTTGGAGACCAAAACTTTGGCCTATGCGACCGTATAGGCCTTTGTGGCCTGCGATCGCGTATAAACGTGCATGGTTTATAAATAGTTATTGGGCTAGTTTTTTGTTTGAATTTTTGGTGGCCTCTAATGAAATAACTTGCAATTTTCCATAAATTTTTAGCACTATTTCGTGGGTGTTAATTGAAATCTATAAATACATGATAGATTATCATATCTATAATATAATTCAACAACCTGAGATAAAATCTTCATTCCAAAATATAAAATTTACGTTCCTCACTTCATATTCAAATTTCTTCAATAGTGTTTTTGAAATTTGATAGTTGATTGCATTTATTTTCCATGAAAAATGTCAATTTTTCTTCCAAATTTCTACCTTGAAGTGTTTGATTGCTATTTTTTTCTATGGAAAATATTTTCCAAATTTTAAAAATATACCTAATTTTCCTTTCTGTAAGGAAAACATATTTTTTGGGGAGTAGGTTTTTGTTTTTCTCAAATAAGGAAAATAATTTATTTTCTAAGATATATTTTCCATACCAATCAAAGACACTCCAAGTGCTTAAGTGTTTTCTATTACAATACTTGATTAATCATTCAAATCATTTGCCAATATCCCTTTAAGAATCAAATTCAATTCGAGATGGGGCAAATATTATTTGAGAACAACAATTTTCATGTTTAAGCCTTCATCTTTATTTCGGTATTCTTATTTTTGTTCTTTGTTTCTTCTTCATCATTTTTTGTGTGGAATCTTTCTACAACACGTTCGTATCACCCATTAGTCGCCATCCAATCTATTTCATTTTAACTTAAGCAAGTGTTACTCACCAAGATGATTAACAAAAACTTTTTTGAAATTCAAAAGCTGAAGAATCCGAATTTCACATCCATAAACGAGGGCTAGCAAGTTTTGGTGTAAATTTGTAATAGGACTTGGCTTATATATTGAGCTAAATCCATCATAATTATCCCATTTATTACGATATACCAATACAACTTTAATGTTTTTTTTTTTCCCTTCGTTGCTCGTCACAAGCTTCCATATCCAATCCGTGCCGTAAATGCTGGGTTTAAAAAGTGACGATTGCTCCTTCAATACGGTTGTACTAATATGCGACTAAGCTTGGATTGGATAACAACGGATATAATTTGTATATTTTGCGGTGTATAGTATTATATATTTTATGGTATTTATTAAAATATAAGTCAGTGTCACATGTAAGTCAATTATTCCAGCTTTTGTATATTATATTGTTGTCAATCTTCCCTATAATTTCCAGTAAATTACTTTCATGAACAAAATTATTTATTATATTTCATCTATAAAAGAGCCATGTGGCTCTCAACTGAAAGCACAAGTTAATGTATTTTTTCTACAACTGTTGATTATATAATGTTTTGCTGTTTGTCAAACAGACGCCGTAGGAAGGAAAATTTCCATGATCCGACGATACCACAGAGCAAGACTCCGGCGNGATCCGACGATACCACAGAGCAAGACTCCGGCGCCGCCATCTTATGGCGGTGATGGTAAAGGTGGAAAGTTCAGTGGCATAAAGGATGGAAATATGGTGGTGTTGGCTGGAGCAGGTGCTGCTGTGGCTGCAACAGCCGCTACTGCGGCAGTTGTAGTGGCTGCGGACGAAAGTGAACGCGATAATCGATCTAGTGGGGGTGGTGGTTGTGGGGCTGCACCTGTAACGACTGGTGGAGATGGAAACAGCGGTGGTACTTCGCAAGGTTGTTGTTGCGGTGGAGGCGGTGGCGGTGGCGGTGGCTGTGGCGGCGGCTGTGGCGGCGGCTGCGGTGGTTGCGGTGGTTGAATATTGTGGTACCTTCAATTTGCTGGAATTGTGTTACCATGTGATATTAAAAGTTACCCTTAACCAATCTTTGTAAATTTTATTTTTGTCTGTTTAAATTTTTCTATAAAATAAAACGTTTTTCTCTCCCTAGTATTCTTTCTTTATATTATTTTACTTAATTCTTAGAAGATAATGGAATGAACATGACCATAGTCTCGTTAATTCTATGAATACTTGAGAATTTAGGGGACAATAATTCGTTATTCGTAAAAGAAACGAACACTGAACAGCCAACAAAGAATTGGATAACTCTTCAGGGACTGAATCCAACCAAAACAAAACTTCAGGGACCAATTTACAGCTTCCAGAAAACATAGGACACAACTTGCATAAATCAAAAAGTTCAGGGAACAACTTGCGGATTGAAGAAAATTTAAGGACTTTTGAAAAATCTAGAAACTTCTAGGACCAATTTGCAATTTTGTGTTGGGTCATGTACTTCTTTGATGGCACAGGTTGAGCAATCAGCAACTACTTTCGGTGATCTCTAGGAGTAGTGCATGACCATTTAAATATGCCTACCCAAATTGATGAGGGTGATAAGCATATCATTTCTAATGATAATAGACTTCAAGTCAATGCTAAATTATTTAATTTATTCATTCGTTTGGGGACCTAGGGAAGATTGAAATAAGGAACCGACTTCATTTCAGGAATCAACGTGTGAACATCTTATCAAATAAATTTTTTTCGTGGAAGAATTAGTTCATAAATTTATCTTCGATTCGAGCAAGTCAACGTTGTCAGGTAGAAAAGGCGAGCATTAAGTTATTAGCACTTGGAAATAGAAGCACAAGAACTTATCCTATATAAGAATATGAGTAACATGGGATTGAATCCTCCGTCAAAAGGAAATGATCTAGATACGAGGATAATTGAGATTGAAATGAATTTTATGTGTTTAAAAGTGTGCTAAAAATCAAGAAGCAACTACTATTTTCGCTTATAATAGATCAAGCACTGAGACCCAGCCAGTGCACGTTAAGGAGTTTAGGGTAGAGGATGTCTCATTCTATTCGAAACGAAATTATGTAGATATGCAGATATAGATGATCGAATTGATTATCAAGATTTGATATGTTGTCATATGTAGGATTATCAGAAACTAGTCTAGATAACGACAAAGAACCTACAAGTATCTAACTAGGCACATGATGATACGAATCATGACTCGAGCACGCGAAATTTAGTATCCATTTTATTTTATGATTCTATGTACGCTTTCTAGTCTTTGTTCCCTTCCTTTCTAAGTCTTCGTAAGAAATGTCAACGGAATTTTCTGAAGAATAATTATGAATTAGTATCCAAACAATTATTGACTTTATACCTGCTCTAGAACTACAACGAAATTTCCTGAAGAATAATTATGAATTAGTAAACTGAATTATTATTTACAAAATATACTTATTTTTTCTTCACGTGTCCCCTCTTTAGACAAAAGTACAATAAATATTAAAATATAATTGCGAGGAAAAAAATTCATAAAGCGTACACAGTAAGCCCTGCAACAACCAAACTTAGTAAAATAAAAAGAGAAGAAAAAGAAATGTCATAGCAACCTTCATTCTTACACTGTTTTAAAAAACTTGCTTAAATTCCAGGAAGAAACATAATTCTAGTTCTAGGTTATATATACAAATTTGTATAGCTATAGATATTCGACTTCATCATCAGAGTGATTTATGGATGCAGCTGTAATAGTTTTTTGGGTGTTTTTCTCTGTGGTTGCAACGATCGTTTTATCTGCATGGACCTTCTTTATTTGTTCATGCTGTGACTGTGAATCATGGTGCTTCAGGAGAAGAAGGAGAAATCCCCCGACCATACGAACCATAAGTACTCCACCACCTCCACAAGTTCGAAATGATGTTGAAATGGGTGTAAGAGATAAGAAAATTGACGAAAAGGATGGAGGGATTACTTATTGGCCGGAGCTGGTGGGACTGTAGTAGCTGCTACGGCAGTCACCGCAGTTGCTATTGAAGCTGGTACCAGTGAATGTGATGGTGGTGGTGGTGGTGGAGGTGGAGGTGGAGGTGGAGATGGAGATGGAGGGGGCGGTGGTGGTGGTGGTGGTTGTGGTGGAGGTTGTGGCGGTGGGTGTGGTGGTTGAAATCAAGATATGGCAGGTTACAAGCCATTTCAAAAAACCCAGCTGGGGAAGTTGAATATTGTCACGCCTTTCTATTTCTTAGATTAATTAAATAAAAAAGTTTTTAGCCCTTGTAAATTTGATTTCTATTCCTGAATTAAAGGTCCATTGTATGTTTCAAGTATACTAAATGAATAAGGAATTAATATGCAAAGCAACTTGGGCTTGAATCGAATTAAATGACAATCAAAATCAATTATTTTGAAAGTCGTATACTACTAATCTTCCTTACGTTTCAAATGAAACTACTATATATGCAACACAAAATGATCCAATGCGTGCACGATTATGTACGAGAAAATAACTTCACTCAATGGTCTTGCATCAATGCCTATTATGAAACTAAAATCTCTATAACCATGGAAGACAATTAATTTCGTAAAATACATGATATTAATAAAATACGCTACCACACGAGTGGTTTTAGTTAACTAAAAAGCATCAATATTTACGAAAACCCCTAACGAAAATCATAAAATAGAAGACTTATTCCAAAATATATATGCACCATTATTCTGAAAGAGGCCACATTCATTCACACATAATAATAGTCAATGCTAAATATAAAAAAATAAAAATAAATAAATAAAAATAAATGAGTGAAACTACATGGAATCATAAATGATAAGTAGTTACCGTTAATACAATGACCTCCATTTGTCCTGTTATTGATTATTTAAAATGTCGTTAAAATTAATGTATAAAAAACTGTCAACTCATAGAAATGTCATCTATAATGTCAAAATTAGCGTACACGTAGCAAGATTGATATAAAAAATATTGGTGGAAGACCACTGTGCATTTATATAACAATTCTGAAAAAGTCAACTCACAAGGCCACAGGCAAAAATGATATATTTGACCTAATCACCAAAGTGATTTGTGTATATATTGTAGCTCTACGAGATCTTTAAAAGTGTCTCAATAGTAAATTGTTGGATATAGAAATCTTCCCTTGCTTTCGATAAGCGAGTGGATGTGAATGCTGAATTTGCTGTAGCCATTAGGGCGGAGCAGGCAATAGTTTCTGCCCAACCACCCCACTTGTTCACTAGGAGAAAGGAAAATTCTTGATCCATGGAGTCCATCATCGAATCTCCCCATTGACGGATAGAATTAAAAAATCAATCCCCGAAGTGATGAAAGCTGGTGTAATAGTTCTATCGGTCTTCTTTTCTGCTGCTTGTGCTTATGTTTTTGTTATATGTGTCGCTGTTATTTGGTCGTGCTGTGACTGTGGATCATTTTGGTTCGAGAGAAGAAGGAGCTCGTATCCCCCAAGGACACAAGTAGTAAGTACCCCACCACGTCCAGAAGTTCGAAATGATGTTGAAAAGGATGGGGGATGACTATATTGGCCGGAGCTGGTGGTGCAGTAGCTGTTATTGTAGCTGGTACAATTGATGGCTGCCGTGGCCGGAGTGGGGGACGTTGTGAGCAGATTGAATATTAATGTCGTGCCTCCGATGAAAAGTTCTATGTATGTTTAAAGTTTTCTAGAAATAAAATGTCAATCTTTCCTCTTATCCATTCTTCATAACATTTTCTTCATTCTTGAGCCTAGTGGTATAGATAAAATAAAATTTGGGTTATATTTCTTGTTTGTATAGCAGCTGAGGCTTGAATTAAGCCAAATATATTCAAGTTTAATTTAATTAAAACCTAAACTGAATATATCATGGATGAAGATCTTAACTCGAATAAAAATCAAATTCTATTTAAATTTTTACTCTGTGAAGAGGCGTCGTTATGCGGAAACCATCAGGGATAATACTATCGAAGGCGAGGCCTAATGGGTTGGATACCTCCATTCGAGAGAGCGAAGAAGGCATAGAATTGTCACTTGGCGAACTATTGAAAGCTTACGTGGCCTTCACTGCCACGTTGGTGCTTATATGGAGGTCTCACTGATTGCAAGTGAAACAAATATATACACCTTTTACTTTTCAATTTCCTTCTCTCTTGTTTTCTTTCTCATCTTTATTCTAATTTTTTTTCTTTTTCTTTTTCAAGATCCTTTCTTCCCCCTTCAAAATCTAATATTAGGAAATAAAATTATAGGACTGAAAATCAAAGCTTGGAGCTAGGGTCGTCTGTAATTAGTTGTATTAAAACAAGGGCTTTATTTTCTACATTAGTATTGGTACCTTCGGAGGTTCCCTTTTTACACACTTACAAAAACACGCATTAGTGAATCTAGAAATCCATGTGAGCAAGGACGGCTGCTCAAGTGACCATTGAACAGCCGCCCAATATAAGAAAAAGAAATTGGTAGAGCCAACACGAATGGCCACGAGGGTTTGTGGGGGTGCTTGTTCCGCCCGTGAATACACATATTTACATTAATATATGTATCTATTTATTTATACGTATATCATGCAACATCTAAATTAACATTATTAAAACACTTGCAAAAAATTTAAAATAATGTGCAATGCATGATTTGACTATGATTAATTTATAAATAATACACTTAGCCAAACATAAATTCCTGAATTTCTTGCTCAAGTAGACTTTGTCATGGAACAATGCGAAGTTAAGAATAATGCTATTTGCAAGTTTGTCAATGACAACAAAGTCAATAATGCCTGAATTTTTTGTATACTCTGCCCTACATTTCAGCTGAAAAGTCGGGTCACCATTTCCTGCTTGGAGATCGATGAAACTACAACTTGCATAAATAAAAATGTTTGAACGAGTCAACTCATGGATCTGTTCTCCGAACTCACAACACAACGACGCGGAAGAAACTACGTGAACAAAATTATTTATTATATTAGAATATGATTATAAAAGTGTAATTTTAATTAGAGTAATGCTATTTATCCCCTGTCTGTCTACCATTAATCTAAAACATTTTTGTTACTGTAAGATTCTCCACCACACATTCATCCAATAAAATATTCTACACACAAACCAATAAAATTACTTTAAATTTCAACCACACATTTTCCAAAAAATACTATTCATTACTCCATTTTTCTCCAAATAACGAGAGACAAACACGTCCTTAGTTTCACTGGAGTTACAACCCCAATTTAAGTGACACAAATATGACATTAAATGATAAATGAAATTAAATCATGCATTTAATTCTACTTTTCATTTAGTCTATCATCTAAAGCTACTTAAATAAGGGTTGTAATCTGACATTATTCTTTTAATTAATGTCATTTATAAATAAGGCATTTGGCTTTCAAATGAAAAGGCACAAATTATTTGTTCTACAATGTTTTGCTGTTTGTCCAAGAGGCGCCCTAGAAAGTAAAACTTTGATCATTCGACCATCCCACAAAGCAAAACTCCAAAGCTTCCAGCTCACGGTGTTAATGGAAAAAGTGGATAGTTGATTAGTAGTGGCATTAAGGATGGAAATATGGTGGTTTTGGCTGGAGTTGGTGCTGCTATGGCTGCAACAGCTTCTACTACGGCAGTAGTTGTGTTTGCCAACGAAAGTGAACGTTATCATTATAATTCGGATGGTGGCTGACCTGGTGGCTGTTATGAACCAATCAAGATACCAGAATCGATTTGATACTACTTGTTGAGAATCCGATCAAATAATTAAAGACGAGAATAATATGAGCAATACGAAAAATAATGAATTACACAACCAATATTTATGTAGAAGAGAACGAGAATTTATTATACCAATAAACTAAAATTATCTTTACAAGATTTGATTCTCTCAATCTAAATCTAAACAATTTTCTCAAGTTTCTAATGTATACAACAATGATCTAATTGTTATCTTGAATCTCTCTTTTTAGTCTCTAAAAAGCCTACACCCTGTGGAGTATATATATATGAGCCAAATTTTGAAATTATAGATGAAGTAGAATACAAACAGGAATGAAATTCTTGCCGCACAGGCGGCGCCACCTGTTGGCACCCCTTGTTCTCTCCCAAAACGGTAAAAACACTTATCTATTCCAAAGTCCTTATCACAATCAAATTCTCAAACCATAATGAAATTTGATCATTTATCAAACCGGATTTTCAACCAAAATTATCTAGACTTCCTCCATGAATCAAACTTCCAATGTATATGGAATTTGAGTCAAAATATAAGTGGTTGCTACGGTTGTGGTGACTGAAAATTTCCGGCGTGCCTTCAAATTTCTGATATTGTCCGATATCCAAAGGTCCCTTTTCAGCGATGTAAAGTTTTTATTTTTTTTTGAATGAAGAGTTCTTTGTCTGTTTGATGTTTATAAATAAAAGGTCATTAATCTTTTAAATATTTATAATATTTTCTTAAATTCTTGAAATTTCATTCTTTGCCAACTTTAGGCTTGAATAGAGAGAAAACATATAAACTCATTTAATCATTTGTTTTTAACTAAACATGACGCTTGAACTCAATTCTAGCTGAACTTAATTAAAACTTCAACTTAATATGATGCACAAATAAAGGATTCGCTGAAAAATGAACAAACTCTATTACCCATTCGTCGATCACTTATTTTCATAAAATTACAATTTCATAAACTTATAAAAGAATCTCAAACAACATTTCCCTCTTGGATCAAAGCATGTTATGACAACTAAAATCTCTTCAGCTACGGGAGACCATTAATTAGTACAATAAGATTCGAACTTTTGAGAATAATTCTAGAAATAATCTCTTTAGGGCATTAGAAATCATTTTGTCCTTTAATTACCATTATAAAATGAACACAAGTCATCTCACTGGTAAAAATATTCAACCAATTTCATTAGTTCACACATTCGACTCAACATTACTCAGAAAGGGTCTGTCTACATTCATATCTACATTAATCCACACAAAATAGTCAATCCACAAAACATAAAAATAAAAATAATAATAATAAATAAAATAAAATAAAGAAAATAGAATAATCTTGTGAAACATACTCTGAACAATTACTTAGAGTATATTAATATTTTAAGGTTCAACGTTAAAAGGTCAACATTAATAAACGGAGTAACCCAAGTCTTTATACATC